>NKZN01001459.1:0-94759 GCA_002374485.1 Metschnikowia santaceciliae | reverse complement strand
CCACTGTACGAGGTACTAGAATGGAATGTGATGAGCTAGAACAATGACCACCACTGTTCTGGTGAAGAGTTCTCCCGCAAGCAACTAGTAACGACCGGTGGACTAGGCGCCCCGCTTGCAACTACTTGAGTAGCCCAATTTCTTCCTCTGGGTAATCATCGACGAATGAACATAATAAGCAGAGTACCTGACGCAACTCGAAGCAAACAGTAATCAGTTAGTATTGGTAAATGGTGTTGAGCTTTACTACCCAAGCTCTTAATCTGGAACGATTATGTCATTGGTTCCCAATGGCATCCTAACTTCTATTCTTATCTGTATCTAAACAATACTAAGAACTCTCATGATCACGACGTCGTCTCTTGTTTTCTTATCCCTCTCCCATAAGAATATTCACCTCCATTCTTATATGCTCCATATCTCTCTGTCATCAAACTCTTGCCGGCATTGTCTCNTTCACCTCCATTCTTATATGCTCCATATCTCTCTGTCATCAAACTCTTGCCGGCATTGTCTCTTCCCAAGACAATGGCCAGAGCTTAGACGAACACTAGACGAGAGCTAGACGAGAGCCCAGCATTGTTTCATCTGTATACAGTCACTTGAACATGCAGTACCCTCACGTGTACTGATGCCTCAAGTTCAACACATCTGCCCTGCTTATATGCACTCACATGAACGTGCAGTACATCAGAGATGTATTGATTCCTCATGTTACAACACATGGTTCATTAGTATTCATTAGTATTCATCAGTATTCAATTGGTATTCAGAATTTGGCCAGTGAAGTAATGGAACTATAAATATCTGATATGATTGAAAATGACCAATTGCATTTAAATATAAACTTTTGGTCTCCAAATTGTATCCCAAGAAAAGACTCCACTAGTACATGTGTATACTTCAAGTCTGAATTGCGCTGTTCTTTCTTAAGACAGACCATGTCCATATACAGTCTAGAGAGAGTTAAAGATGAATATAACTCACCAAAAAAAAGGAGCAGGCGTGCTCTTTATATATGGTAAAAAGCGGGCGAGTACAAAAGGAGGGTGACACAAAAGCAGGGTGACACAAAAGGAGGGCTGTAGAAATGCAGAGGAGGGCTGTAAAAATGCAGAGGAGGGCTGTAAAAATGCAGAAAAGTGGGGTTGTTGCATGGCTGCAATTCTGGAGTCCGGGTATAAGTAGGGGGGTCGCGCACGCTATAAATCATACTACTAATATTACTCACTACTCCCCCAGCCAAAGCGAGATTATGCTATATGATTTATACTCTGCATAGTCTCTATACTTTAGTTTCTACCCTCGAGTGTCTATGCTTTATTCACCAGTGTTTATGCCTAGTTGCTACTGTTTTTTGCTTGACAGGCTAGTAATATAGGGTACCAATCTCGCCGTTTCGGTCGGGCACACCGCGCAGCCGGAGGTAAGGATCGAGCTCGATATAGTTCTGGGCCTTTTGCACCGCTATAGTAATCTTAGAATCGAGGTGAACTCTGGACTCATCAGGGTCTGAGGCCTCTATCCATTTGACTGTTGCCTCGATGAAGTCGACGGTCAACTCGTCGCGCTCGCGCACCAAATCGCCAAAGCGCTCGTCTGGCACCTTACGCTGGAAGTTATAGAGGTTGGGCTCTATGAATGGCGGCACATCGTGGTCCTTCCCTCCAAGCGACTTGGGGATATACCGGGACAGGATCCGCTCGTGGAGCTGCTCATAGCCATTGGTGAAGATGATCACCTCACGCAACCGCAGGTTCATCCACTTGACCACCACGTTCCAGAGGATCCAAAACACCTTGGGGGCATTGTGCATGTATATAGTGCCAACAAAGTGCGGGAAGTACATTTCATGACAACGCACAAGGAAGCGGATGGCGTGCATGTCGGCGTTTTTCATGGTAAAGCCCGTCAAGTCAAAGATAAGCTGGCACTGGTCCACGCCGGAGCGGGTTTCGGAGAACTGGAGCCGGATCCACTCATAGATCAATATGAGGAACTTCTCGAACTCCGGGGCGGGGCAGTTGCTCCGCAAGTGTTTCCAAGCTCGCACATAGATCAAGGGTTCTCCATTCCGAGCCTTACCCCTTGTGAAGATCTCGTTGCGCATGAACATCTGAACAAGGCTGGGGTGCTGGCCCTCGAAATAAAAGTGGGCGTCACCTTTGCAGAGCAAGTCCTCCACGCCATGTGTATTGAGGCGCCAATCGAAAATCGTGGCGAACATCTTGAGGGCCTTGTTCACGTTGAACTCTTTCTCCCGGAGGAGTCGGAGCAAGTAGTTGTCCAAGTTGTCGTTGCGGCACGATGCCCAGAGACTCTTGTGGAGGTCTTCGCCGACAAAACTGGATAACGTGGAGTGTACACTCCCCCCTGAAAGAGAGAAAATGTTGCTGGTATTGTCAGCCTCCAAGGTGCCTGTTTCAAGCGAATAAAAGACCAGCTTGATGCGATTATATGAAAACTGGAAGATGAACGACAGATCTGACGTCATCAGCTGCGTCTCGCTGCGTTCGTTCTGGAGACTGCTTCCGCCGCTATCGGTTGCATCGGAGATCTTGCCATCGGTCTTGTCGGTGCTCATGCGTTCCCGGCGACGGCGGGCCAGGGGTTTTTTGCTGGACGCCACAAGCGCCGTGCCGGACTCGATTTCGTCCTGGGATAAGCTGATCTCATAGCCGAACGACTTGAGTAGAATGGCCCAGAATTGCTTGAGGGCGATTTCCTGTGCTGGGTTCATAGACCATACACGGCCGGGCTTGATTATTCGCTTGACCCTATGTCTGCGGGAACCCCTCTCCGGCCGGTCTGGAAAAGTCTGGGAGTTTTGATGTGGAGCCTGAAAACCTCTCTCTGGGACCGTTGAGGCCCGGGCTGGGGCCTCAAAACTTTGACGGTCTGACCCAAAAATCTGAGATTTTGGACGGTTTGACAAACTGTATGGACCTTTAAGGCCGCACTGAGGGTCAGAATCTTTGGTCATCTGCATTTCGGTTGCCGGTGCTAGAAGAGGCTCTGAACTAAGCGGATTCACGTGGTTGACTGGGGTTAAGTGGATTTTTGGATCAAGGGTCAGTGTATTGGACTCCAGGGTATGGATAGACTCAGTCCCCGAAGTTTCGAAGTTTCTGGCATACATATCTAGGTCTTCCCAATGCCTGGACTTTTCCGCTAAAGTCTCCTCAAGTGTCTCTTTTTGTGGAGGCTGGAGACGGTACATGGCAGGCGGGGTCTTGGGGATAAGAGAGGGGCTGACCATCTGAGGATTTAGACTCATCATAGTAACGGCAAATAAATTGAAGAGATGGAAAGCACGGTTTCAACAGAACAATGGAATAATGGGATTGAAGGAATAATGGAACGGGAAAAGAAGACAAAGATGGATTGGATGTAATAGTGGGATAATGGAATAATGGGGTGGATTAATAAAGGAGGTTATTGGAAAGGGATAATATTGAGAGAGACAGAAATACGAGAATGGAGTATGAATTAAATGGAAGGAAATGAATGAAGTTGATAGGATGGGATTGAGCAGGTTATATGCGAGGGGAGGTCGATCCGAGCGGCCCAAAGAGGAAATATCCTAAGAGATCTTTCCTGCGCTGTCTGCACATGACAGGCAAGGGTATGCGGGAACATGTGTGCGGAGAGGCCATGCAGGTTTTTGCTGGCTTCACATTCTCTCACCTTACCACGGTTCACCTTACTACTGACTGCATGCGCTAGCGAGCGCATCGCTTAGAGTTTGCTGGCTCAGTATGATCTGTTTCAGCAGCGTATGGCACTGGGAGTGTGCATGAAGAGTGGGTGTGGTGGTGGTGGTGGTGAGACGAAGTGAGAAAGTGTCAGTGAAAGCTAGAAGTGAAAAGAGAGAAAAGAGAGATGTGAGCAGAGGTGGGAATGAAGTGATATTATGGTGAAAATTGACATTGACATTGACATTGACAGCGACAGAGACAATAGCAAAGATTGAGTTTGAAAAATACGATGGTGGAAGGGATCTTGAATCGTCCTTTTTTTGACGCCATGCAGCAAATGAATTAGAGCATTTTCGCGATTACCCAATTAGGCAATCTTCAGCATTTGACTCCTGCAATCCTGCAATCCTAATATTCCTACTGCAGTGTCTAATTGCCGTTCCTGAATCCCCTGACTACCATCGGCATTCTCCAACCATCCACCATCGGTCCCGACCAACAAAATCTTGATCCTCTGAATCTGGTTTTGAGCCTGAACCCTGGTTCATTGTGTTGATGTTCAGATTGTCATATGCACGTGTTATTCTTCCATTCTTCTGCTGCATCAATGTTACAACGAGATTCCGGCATCCATAGCCACCACGGCGCCCGTGGAAGAACTCATCTTGCAGAGAAACACAAAGTGCGCCGCCGTCTCTACCACGTCCGTGGTAACGTTAAGCGGCGATTTATTCTTTGTTGCTTCGATCGCCGCCGCAGGAAATGACTGGCCCCATTCCGTGAGAAGAAGTCCGGGGCACACTGCATGTACCCGCACGCTAGGTCCCTGCGTCTTGGCCAACATCTTGACCATGTGGACTAACCCGGCCTTGCTGACGGCATATGCAATGCTGGATCCTTGCGTGGCTCTGCCAGCCACCGAGGCGGAAACAATGAAGGTGCCTCCATCGACGCTTTTCTCTAAATATACTTTGGACGCCCGGAAGAGGAAAAAGTGGGTTTTGATGTTGGCCTGAAGACACTTATCCCAGACTTCATCGTCAAGCGAGTCCAAGTCTTCATGCGGCACTTGTTTGGTCCACCCAGCATTGGACACCACGATATCCAATTGTCCCAAGGCTTCATATGCATCCTTGACCACTTGTTCCGCTGCATCTTTACCGCTGAAAATGTCCGATTGAATTACATAGACTTGCACATTGTGCTGCTGCTTGAGTTTGTTAGCGAGTTGCTGGGCCCGGTCCTTGGAGTGGGCATAGTTGATGGCCAAGTTGACGCCTTCCGAGGCGAGTTGCTCGCAAACAGCTGCTCCAAGTCCCGCAGACCCGCCTGTGACAAGGGCACATTTTCCAGAAAGAGAAATCATTAAAAAGAATGAAGATCGAGATTGCAATTGATTGAGTTTGGTTTGAGTTTGGTTTGGTTTGAGTTTGGTTTGGTTTGGTTTGGTTTGGTTTGGTTTGGTTTGGGGTGGTTATCTGGAATTGGAGGTGAGTGTGGGGAATGCATAGACCCGTGCACCAGATCTGCATATTTGACCAATTACTTCAGAATATGGCTCATCTCTCCGGATTCTCTTTGCCTTGCTGGGCTGGCCTACATGCAGGTACCTCTATAATCTCAGTCCCCATGAAACCATCCCAGTCAGTCCAATCCACTATTGGCTTTTGAACTCACTTCGGCTTTTGAATGCACTTTCGGATAATTTCTTGGAATCAATTTATAATTCCTCTGCTGACAAATCCTTTTTGATCATGAATGGCTTGCCTCGCCAGTTGATCTCGTGACCGATCATGGCCGTGACCCAAATAGGCAATGCCAAGAGTTCCCGCATGAGCCAGAACTGGAACCATTCGCCAACGCCCCGTCTTGTAGGAGCCACATTCTCTAGCCACGCAGGACAAGTGGCCAAACTGGAGATATTTCCGATCCACGTGTAGAATTGCACATAGTCCAGGCAGAGCCAGCACAGCATATGCAAAGCAAAGAACCAGAAGCTGAATGTCTTATTCAAAAACAACTTGGATACGGCAAATGTGCCCATGAGCCCTGAAATGAGTGATTCAGTTGTGGGTTCCACCAATGTGGCCGCCAACACCATATATTTGCGGACACGGAGCCACCGGACTCGCCGATTGGAATACTCTTTGATGGAGAGAGCCTGGTCATATGTCATGAGCGGCTGCACCACCGAGTCCCCCGTTAGGGCCGTTCTTCCCCTGCAGTACTCCCATAGAGCAATGCCAATCATGTTATCTTCACCAATGTAACGGGCGAAAAATTGCAACGAATGGCCCGGGCCTTTGCCGGAAATGGCCCTAGCAGCAGCCACCACGGCCGGGTCGCCAAAAAATGCCGATTTCTGGAACGGAATCCGGGAAACCGCGTAGTCCAAGTCGCTTTTCCGGTACATGTTGGATTTGCCGTTAACACAAGGTGCAATGGACAAGTTATTTAGACTCACGTAAAATTTCAGATGCAGCGTGAATAAAAACATCTCGTCCAATAGACTTCCCTTGCCGAATTTGGCATCGTTGAGTGCAATGGCCAACGGCACGTGATGCACCAACTTGACCTTTCTTCCTGAAACCCCCAAGTACCGACCGCAATTGGTATTGTTGAGCATTGCCACCACGGAATTCTTCAAAATGTGCTCCGAAGCCCAGACATTGGAGTCCATAATCCATAAAAGGTCATGCTTGGCGGCCAAAAACCCCTTGGCGAGGTTGTTGACCTTCGGATTTGGCCCGAAATGATCTTCTCCGGGCCCTGACACGAGGATCTGGCTCTCGATGTGCGGATATTTTGCTGCCAACTGGCGGAGGGTCGGAATAGCCGGGTCCGACGCGTCAGAAACGCAGAAAAGAATCTGGAGTTTTTCCGACGGATATTTCTGGAGAAAAGACAGCTCAAGACACGATTGGAGCTCGGGATCGATGCCTTTGATGGGTCGGAGAATGGTGACAGGTTCTAGTGCTGAAGCAGAGAGGACCTCTGACGGCACGGGTGGCTTTGAAAAGCATGTGAGGATGCACCAAAACCCACTGAAGGCCACAATCACAATCACAGCGTACCATAGAAGCAACAAATAAGCCAAGACGATGGAGCAGTCCATTTTGGAGATGTATGCGTAGATGAGATTTTTGCAATTGTTATAGAGGTGCACGGGTGTGCGACGGGGGTCGTTGCGGCTCAGAAGCTGCTGGCAGTTGCACCCGTACCTCTACAGTTGCAGCCAGCCGGATGCAAACCACAGGCCATTCCAACGCGACAGGTTGAGGACTCTCGGATGAGGCCATGGAATGCTAGGTATTCACGCGGCAGCCATAGTACCAGGTCCTCGGAATGACATCCCCCCTCAATGTAAGAGGCCCCAAGCTTACCATGTTCAATGCACCATCAGCCATCCTTCTGGATTTGCTAAGCCTCGGACTTAATACAGCCTGGATAAAATTGCCGCTGGCTTGACCCTCGGGTGCACTTGCTTGGCATCCAATGCGAGTACTCTGAAACCCCCCTGAAATCACCTGAGGTTCAACCCCTAATTGCCACCCTGACCACGCCCATGTCTATAAAAGGCCACCTTCATCCACCAGCCAAAATCCATTCTTTTTGTGTACCCCATAGCGCCACCTTAATTAAGTACTCGTCACGTGGACAACCTAAAGCCTATGCTTAATAGATTTTGGTGTGAATTCAGGCATCAAAAGGGGTCGGGAGATAGTGGAATGTGGTGGTAGTGGTGGTAGTGGTGGTGAAACAGAAATGGAGGCCCGTTAAGGAGTGGCGAGGTTGGGCCGTACCTGCATACAGCTCGGAAGTGATTTCACGCGCGTGTCCGTGGGCCAAAACCCTCGGTGTTTCGCGCACTCTCCCCCACACGTTAAACACATATAAACCCCGGAGTTCGCAATATTTCATCGGCATTCCCGACACCTTCCATTGGCCCACTTTTTCGATTCTTCAATTGTTTCCGGCCAACCTTGTGTTTTTTTATTTTTGCTTTTCATTTGATTTGTTGAATCCTGATCTGTCCAATCCCTGATCTTGGCTAAACACGACTTGGTTTCTGTTACTTGGTACTACTACTAGGTTCCTCAGTTATCAGTTTTCCTAAATCTCAGTTTTGGAATGTTAAAGACCGCCGCCAGAATGACCAGATCCTTTTCGTCCTCAGTCACAAAGGGCGACCTTTTCAAGTACCAGGCTCAGCTCCCCAAGTTGCCTGTGCCCACTTTGGAGGAAACCGGGGCCAAGTACTTACGCTCCGTGGAACCATTTCTCACCAAATCGCAACTCACGTCCACCAAGGCCATTGTGGAGGAGTTTTCCCGCCCTGGAGGCCAGGGAGAGGTGTTGCAAAAACGTTTGGAGGCCTTTGCCCTGGGCAAGGATAACTGGTTGGCAGAGTTCTGGGACGACTACGCTTATATGTCGTACCGGGACCCGGTGGTGCCCTACGTTTCCTACTTCTTCAACCATAAGGATGTCAACAACTTGCTTGGAAAGAATCAGTTGTTCAAGGCTTCGTTGATTGCATACTACACTACGCAGTTCTTGATCGAGGTGGAGAACGAGACCTTAGAGCCCGAGATCATCAAGGGCAACCCTTACTGCATGAATGCGTTCCACTATATGTTCAACAACTCGCGTGTGCCAGCTGCTGGAAACGACATCACCAAGTCGTACTCGGGGGCTGAAAACAGGTACTTTATTGTTGCTCTCAACAATAACTTCTACAAGGTGTTCCACCACGGTACTGATGGAAAACCATTGTCCCGTGCCGACATCTACCAGCAGTTGCTTTATTTGACCACGGTGGTCAACCCTAGAGTTCCTCGTGGTGAGGGTGTGGGAGCTCTTACTTCGTTGAACAGAGACGAGTACTTGAAGACGTTTCAGGAAATGAAGCAGTCTCCAGTGAACGAAGCCTCGTTCGAGTCTATTTTCGCCGCCTCGTTTGTCATTTGTCTTGATGACAATGCTCCAGTGACCATTGAGGAGAAGGCCCGCAATGCTTGGTATGGAGATGGCCAGAACCGTTTCTTTGACAAGCCATTGGAGTTTTTGGTGTCTAAGAACGGAAACTCGGGATTTTTGGGTGAGCACTCCAGGATGGATGCCACTCCAACCGTCCAATTAAACAACACCATCTTGGGCCAGATCCAGAAGGTGTCTCCAACGGAGTTTTTGGCAGAAGTGGAAGCTTCAGCAGCCTCCAGCGCCGAAGGAAAGGTGCCAGAGTTGCCATCGGTGTTGCCATTTGACCTTACGGTGGCCAACAAGAAGGATATTGCCGATGCCAAGGCCAAGTTTGTGGCCACGGTCAATGCTCTCGACTATGAGGCATTTCAATTCCACGGCTACGGAAAGAACTTGATTAAGCAATTCAAAGTGTCTCCCGATGCTTATGTGCAGATGATGATTCAATTGGCATACTACAAGTTGACTGGCATGGTGCGTCCCACATACGAGTCAGCAGCCACTAGAAAGTACTTGAAGGGAAGAACCGAAACTGGCAGAAGTGTTTCGGTGGAGTCCAAGAAGTTTGTTGAGACGTGGAGCGACAACTCCGCCTCCAACGAAGATAAGATCGCCGCCTTCAACGCCGCCTGCAAGCAGCACATCAAGTATTTGGGTGATGCGGCCGATGGAAAAGGCGTGGACCGGCACTTGTTTGGATTGCTGCAGATGGTAAAGGAGGGCGAAGAGGTGCCCACGATCTTTAAGGACCCCATCTACAAATACTCGTCGTCGTGGTTTCTCTCCACGTCACAAATCCCTTCGGAAAACTTCCAGAGCTGGGGTTTCCTGCAGGTGATAGACCAGGGCTTCGGGTTGTCATACTTGGTCAACAGCGAGTGGTTGCACATCCATATCTCCAGCAGAAAGGACTTTGGCTTGAACTCCAGTCACTTGAAATACTACTTGGTGGAGACGGCCAACGAGATGAAGCAAGTTTTGTCGACTCAATTGGCGGCCAAGCCCAAGCTTTAGTCGCATGGCCAAAAGTATTTATTCAGCGACTCTATGGCTGCAAAAGCTAGTGGCTATGGTTGCAAAAGCTAGTGTGCAATTCAAATATTATAATAAAACGGAATATCTTAATGGTGTCAGTAACCACTGGCATCTAACAAACTCGACCCTCCAATGGCAGGTCATTGGCTTCCACTTTTTAACTTACGGCAGTTGAAGTATAGGGATATCATTTATAAGCCTTTTTTTCTCCATTACTGGCAGGAAAACCACCATTTTAAATCTACTACTACAGGTAGACTTCCCTTTGAAACACTATTGAGCATACGAGAGCATATCATGGAGTAGGGTGTTTCTTGGCATTCCTATCCTTGCAGATGATATTCATATGGCAAGTCATGAGTGTCGCGTGTACGAGCATTAAATATGCTCTACTATCAGGAGTGTAGAAATACCAGTATAATCATATATATCGGAAGTAGTGAACCGTAGAGATTCAGAAGTAGTCGTAGTACTAGCAATGTATGTAGCACTAGAGGTGGGAAAGGAAAGAGAGTATCAGTAAAAGTACAAGTACTGCTATAGTGGCTGCTGGTACAGTTGTAGTGGTTGAAGCACTGTTACAATACTAGAAGTACTATGTAAATATAAGCACGTTAGTCATGGTAGTGGAGGTAGTAATAATAGACTTACTGCTACTATTAATATATACACTTGAACTAAGTGGTAAGTACTCTATACTCTACTCTACTCTATACTCTACTCTACTCTATACTCTACTCTACTCTACTCTATACTCTACTCTATATACTCCATACTACTACAGTCTATAGTCTATAGTCTACTCTATACTACTATATGCTCTACTCTATACTCTACTCTAAACACTATACTCTACTCTATATGTCAGATTCACCAGGTAGTGCTCTACCTATTGAGGTATTATGAAACGTCTTTGCCTGATACTAACAATGTCCATTGTTTGAGGCTTTGTAACCAGCCATCTACCAGCCATCATTGTACGAGGTACCAGGAAAAATCTGAGTATGGCTTCTTTTTCAAGTATTGTCGTCAATAAGTCTCTGCAGACGAATAGTCTCCTAAACTTTAAAGTTGGGAATCACACTTAAGTGGTTATCATATCCTAAATCCAAGAAGGAATTTGACGAGAATTGCATTTTAATATCTGGACCACCTCAAATCACACCTTTCGGTGATGACGTAATTAGCAAGTCATGCGCCATATACAATTCTAGTGATTTGCAAATCCTTTGTAGGGCCATGTTCAGATTATCCTGGTTTCCGTTGCAGCGAGATAGAGCAATGTCAGCCACTCGTCTGGTGAAAAGTTATATAAGCAGCTCAGATTCCTGCTTTTGAGGAATCATCGGTGAATGAACATAGTAAACTGAGTACTTGGCGTAACAAGAATCTAGCACTATACCACTATACTCTACACTACTGTATACTATATCTACTGTATACTATATCTACTGTATACTATATCCACTGTATACTATATCCACTGTATACTATATACTGTATACTATATACTGTATACTATATCTACTGTATACTATATACTGTATACTATATCTACTGTATACTATATATACTGTATACTATATACTACTATATACTTCTGTATACTATATACTACTATATCTACTGTATACTATATACTATATACTACTATATACTACTATATACTACTATATACTACTATATACTACTGCATACTATATACTCCTATATACTCCTATATACTCCTATATACTATATACTACTATATACTACTGCTATACTCGATACTATATACTGCTATACTCTATACTCTATACTCTACACTACTATATACCCGATACTCTACACTCTACACTACTGTTAGATCCACTGTAGGTAGGGCACTACCTATAGGGACATTATGAAACCTACGATGTCTGATCTCAACATTTGCCACGGCAAACGCCGTATCAAGGCGTTCGGCCGTCTCGGCATTTCGGGCATTGATGGTCTTCTTTCGAATATTCCAAAACAAGCCGTACCATTGTGCTAGTGGAGAGGTTTCCGGTAACACGTTTCTCTCAAAGTTATATATGCCACCTCGGTTCCTCTCTTGGAGGAACCATCAACGAATATAAGAAGTTAGGCATAGATGTATTAAAGAACATAACAACTACTATATACTACTATAATACTGTTCAATGCACCATAGGTCGGGCCCTGTCTATAGAGATATCAGGAAGCCTCCTCTGTCCGATCGGAACAATGGCCATGCCATCATTGTACGAAACACTATAATAACTGAGATACAGAGCTTGCAATAACCATCATAGTACTCCGTATAATAATGGCTATTCTAGAACATTCCTTAATATTGTTCTAGTGGCGAGTGTTTTGAATGCCACATTTCTCTCAAGGTTATATAAGGCTCTCCGGTTCCTCTCTTTGAGGATCCATTAACAAGCATAGTACTAGTAAGGCATAAATGTATCAAAGAACATAACAACTACTATACTATGTACTCTGCTCTATACTACTATAGTCTACTCTATACTAATATGCACTACTCTATACTACTATAGTCTACTATACACTACTATACACTACTATACACTACTATGCACTACTCTATACTACTATAGTCTACAATACACTACTATGCACTACTCTATACTACTATAGTCTACAATACACTACTCTATACTACTATGCACCACTATGCACCACTATGCACCACTATGCACTACTATACACTACTACAGTGTTTTTCAAAACTATTCAAACCAGCGCGGCAAAGTGTTTCGAACCAAGACAAAATGTTTCAAACCAGCGTGACAAAAAGTTTCGTACCCCTTCGCACAGTCTTTCAAACCAAATGGACAAGTTGTTGTATACAGGATAACAATGAAACAGGGTTCAGTTCCGTCAGTTTTCACCTTTGATTGGTACTGCAAGATTCTCAAATGTAGTACATATGAGGCAATCGTCCAGATTTAAGCTTTTAGGATATTGAATTCTAATAAAAGTTGGTGTGGAACATTACGCCAATTGGTTTGAACCATTCTGTCTTCTTGGTTCGAAACATTTTGTCGCGCTGGTTTGAATAGTTTTGAAAAACACTGTATCATCCAGTCTATACTACTATATACACTACTCTATACTACTATATACACTACTCTATACTACTATATACACTACTCTATACTACTATATAGTCTATACTACTATATACACTACTCTATACTACTATATAGTCTATACTACTATATACACTACTCTATACTACTATATAGTCTATACTACTATATAGTCTATAGTCCATACTGTCAGATCAGCCATAGGTAGTGCCCTACCTATTCACGATATAATGAAGCCTCTCTGCCTGATACTTTGTATAAGGCCCTCTAACCAGCACACCAGCCAGCCACCAGCGCGCACCTTCTCTTACAGCTATATAAACACCTCAGATTCTTCCCTCGGAGGAATCATCGGCGAATGAACATACTAACTAGAGTACCTTACGTAACCGGAGTATAAAGATACTACTATATAGTCAGTCTATAGTGTATAGTCTATACTACTATACTTGTTAGATCCAAGATGGGTGCAATACAACCCATATAGGGATTGAGCCCACATGCCCAGTTAATGGAGAATCGATACTACGCCCCCTTTCTGGTTGATTGTTACCACGCCCCTTCTCAGTTCAACCCTACTACACCCCCTTTCTGATTCACCTACTCAATGTTTAGTACCTGTAGATTCTTGTTGTGACACGAAGTACCACGTTATCTTTATTCGTTCATGATTCGTCAAAAGGAATCTGAGCTGCTTATAACTTTTCAAGCGAAGGGAACGCTGAGTAGAACGCTGAGTGGAAGGCCTTATACAATGATCATGGTTAGTATCAGGCGCAGAGGCTTCATAATGCCTCACTACCTATGGTGGATCTGACAGTACCCAAAGTCTCTACTCAATAATCAGCTCCCAGTAGTCTCTATACTCTGTCACTATGCTCAGTATCCAATAATCTCTATACTGAATGCTCAATGTCTATACCCAATGCTCAATGCTCAGTACCTAATAGTCTTTATACTCTGTCTCTATACTCTCTATACCCTTTACTCTATACCCTTTACTCAATACTCTATACTCAATACTCTATACTCAATACTCAATAGTCAATGTCTCTATAATCAATACCCAATAGTCTCTATGCTCCGTCACTATACTCAATGTCACTATACTCAATGTCACTATACTCAATGTCACTATACTCAATGTCACTATACTCAATGTCACTATACTCAATGTCACTATATTTAACGTCTTTATGCTTAGTACTCAATGTATATGAGGTCTATACTCAGGCTTCATGATACGTTTGTAAGCAGAACCCTACCTATATGGATCTAAAAAGTCTTTGTCCTAGAGTTTTGCCCAGTATTATACACTAGAAAAGTTTATAGTACGGCAGGGATTGTTCTGGTGAAGAGTTTTTCAATGACACGTTTCTCTTCAATTGCTATATAAATCGCACTGGATCGTCTTTCTGAGGAGCCATCAACGAACAAAATAGATAACTTAGTACATAACCTTCAACAAGAATCTAACAATAATGGAGTAGATTGATTATAGTGATGTATATTTGCTATTATAACTTATTATAGACCTTGATGGGCCGAGTCAAGATATCTAGAAGATTCGATGGCCCCTTTTTAATAACCTCTTAGAAAGACAAATAACCTCTATATTCCCATAAATATTCCCCACATACATCTACTCATCTATACCCATTGATTATGTATGAGTAACAGTAACTGACACATCTGGCTCAAAACAAATCATGCCTTTTCAAAGGGTTAGAGGTCCAGACCAAAGGTGACTCTACTCACAGAAGCACTGTCTTGAATTGCCCGAGCGGAGGATAATAGCGTGGAGTATAGCAGAGTACAGTAGAATAGAGTTATGTAGAGAATATTGGAAGATACTAGCGTATACTAGAGTATAGTACAGTACAGTACGGTATGGCATGGTATGGTATGGCATGGTATGGTATGGCATGGTATGGTATGGTAGAGTGGAGATTATATGAATTGCAGATTAGACAACACATGTTCCGTAACCATAGTTGCGGTACCAGGTGGACCATAGATTAACCATGGTGTAATGTCCAGTGGACAGTGACTTAAGGATACTGTCCTCATAGTCTTGTCAAGATATGTTAACACTTCGGGAGTGTTTACTTCAAGAGAAGAGGAAGCTGTAGAGTTTTCAGTGTCCATTGAAATATTTGTGGGTCTGGCTTTTGGAGGCATCTTGGTATGCCCTAGACAAATGATATTTGATTCAATTACTTAAAAGATGGATATGGTCCAGACTCCCTTATATATGTGGGATCTCTACCTTCACGCCACCAGGCGGTTGTAGTAACCACAGGTGCATATGAAGAACAGGTGCTTGTTACCGTTTTTTAACATGAACAGGTCCTGCATAGAAATATATTACGTCACTATCTACCAGGATGTCTGCCACCAGTAAAGTAATAGATTATCAGGTAGTGTACTAACCAGTGTAGGTTTAAATAATTGCCGATATGTCAAATACGTCAGTGGTGTAATTGATGGTACAATAATTTGAACATAATTACGTGAACACGTGATTAAAGCCACGCGACCTATGCATCACGTGTTCGTAGGTCACGTGCTAATCTCGCATACCTACACCTACCCCATATTCACAAGTCACACAGTAGTCTAGCCGTTACGTGGAATACTGGTGGTCCCTGCACAAGCCAACTGCTCCATACACCCCACTCAGAAAGTGCTCCCCTAACAATTGCCTTCTTTACTGCAGTGTCACGATACCGACATCTTATACCGGGAACAGATCTACTGGACTAACCGAGACTAACCGAGACTAACCGAGACTAACCGAGGCTAACTAAGACTAATTTAGGCTAATCTGGGCTAATCTAAGACTAATTTGGGCTAATCTGAATCTAATCTGAAACCACCTGAAACCACCTGAAACCACCTGAAACCATCTGAAACCACCTGAAACCATCTGAAACCACCTGAAACCACCTGAAACCACTCCAAAACTAATCTGAAACATCTAATCCATCCATCTGAGACTAAAACTGAAACCGACCTGAAACATCTATACATCTGTCCTCAGATGAATATACTCTACATCTATAATGCACATAATGGAGCGGTATATGAGGTGCCCAAACCGGTCCGGTTTGCCAGTCTCCATAAACTCAAAACATACCTCCATGAGAATGCCACGCACGAGGTGATTGGTGAAGAAAACCTTATCCTCCTAACGTCGTTTGGTATCAAGCTCGATTTCCTGATGGTCAACGATATGCAGGAACTCTTTCTTTTTGACCGTAGATTGTTTCAGGAAAACGCCACGCTGGCCATTCTTGCCTCATACCTTGCACAGGAACATCCACGTGCTATGGCGAAACCTGTGTCTGGATCCATTAATTGTTTGGGGCTTGTTTCAGAGATTAATCGAGTCACGGCGCAGATTAATGTGATGTTCCGGGCTCTTAACATCATCTTCCAGTTCACCACGAATTTCATATTTGCTGCTGAAAAAGCATTTGAAAATTACGAAAAGGAGTTTCGGCTTCTCCTGTCGAAATCGCTCCAAAAATCTTGGAAAAGGCATTACCTGGCCTTAAAGGCTCTTCCAACAGTGCGGTTCCGGAACCTGAGGCCAGTGCAACTAGCGGAGTTTTTGAGTGTGTCGGTATTGGAAAAGGCATGTTTGTTCGTGGAGGAAAAGATGCCCCGGATGCAGGAGACAAATGTCCAAATGGCGTCGTTGGTGCATGAAACCAACCGCATGAAGGTGGCCATAGATGAGAAAATCGGTGCTTTGAGAAGTCAATCGGTGCAAAATTTCCGTTCCAAAGCAGAATTGGTGGAACTATTTAAAAAAAAGGAGGACCTTACTGTGGCCCTCCAAGCATATGAACTCCTTCAATCGGCTATATCTTTCAAGGCGCAAATGGCGGAAGAATCAGGCAAAATTTTGGAGTGGATTGCTCTTTCACAAAAGAAACTGGTGGAGGTCAAGAATGGGTGCAAAAAACTCTTCGAAAAAGACGACACTTTGCTTGCGCAGATCCGGAAAAATGAGGCCGTTCTCTCCATGACCATCGACCTCCCGCTTCTTTTTGGCTTTATCCTCATTGAGAGGAGGAGGCAGTTTGAATGGGCTGACTACTTTTCCAAGGGCGTGGTTCATAATATAAGTGAGCAGGTGACGATCTTGATTGAGCACGAAAAAAAGTTCCAGACACTCTGGAATAAGCGGTTTGGCAGTCTTCTCCAAACTTTGGAGCCTGGCGTGTCTATGCAGGCTCAGGTTCCTTCAGTGGATGTGACTTTGTTCAACAGCACTCCCACACCGATATTTGCATGGCTTGACTTCCAGCTCGAAAGAGACGATTTGGCTGCCTATATTGAAGCCATGCGTGTGCACCAGCCGGAAAAGTCCATCTTGCTCTTGGAGCGCAATTTCAAGGACCTTGTGGTTTCTACGGAGAAACTTAAGAGCACCACCAAAATCATGGCTTCCTTGAGTA
The DNA here is from genome assembly GCA_002374485.1 of Metschnikowia santaceciliae. Lineage (NCBI taxonomy): Eukaryota > Fungi > Ascomycota > Pichiomycetes > Serinales > Metschnikowiaceae > Metschnikowia > Metschnikowia santaceciliae. Next base: position 77,476 of record NKZN01001459.1, on the reverse strand, counting down.
CAACTGCAGACTACGAGACCCAACTGAGGATCATTCGCCATGAAGGGGTTGATGAAGATGCAGACCTTAACCAGATGAAGGGACTTCGGTGCAGGATCAAGAAGCTCGAAGATCTTCTCCACCAGCACCAGTACAAGAACCTCCAAGGATGGCCGGTCGTGCGCGAGACGAAAGAGTCCAAGTCTGTTCTTTTTGACCCCAGTTCTAGGAGCTCCAAGGCAACTACAAGTGAGGGTTTCGAGACTAACGAGTCTAAAGAAATGGGAAAGGTGGATAGGCCCAGGATCACTCACCATTTCTCGGAACCCAATAACCCTATTAAGCTTCTCGGGGAGAAGAAGGTGCGGGCTCTAGATGCCTCTGGAACCATTGATAAGCACTTGGAGAATATCCGTCTTCGGAGAGAGCTCAAGGAGATGCAGGCTAAAATGGAGGTTTCGGAAAAGACATCAAAGGAGCTTAGGGAATCGGAGGAGAAGTACAGGGATTTGGAGAAGAGGTGCAGAGAATCAGAGAAGAAGTGTGAGGAGACGGAAAAGAAGTACCAGGAGTTAGAGAAGAGATATAAAGAGTCAGAACAAAAGAATCGTGATATGGAAAGAAAGAATGAGGAAATTGTGAGGATTCATCATGATTCAGAGAAGAGATACGAGGATATTGAGAGCAAGTACCAGGAGTCAGAGAAGAGATATGACAATTTAGAGAATGAGTATGTGGAGTCGAAGAAGAGGTGTGAGGATATATCCATGGACCTAGACAAGACTAGGCAAGAGTACCAGGACTTGGAGCAAGAGTACCAGGACTTGGAGCAAGAGTACCAGGACTTGGAGCAAAAGAATAAGGACTTGGAGCAAAAGAATAGGGACTTGGAGCAAAAGAATAGGGACTTGGAGCAAAAGAATTCGGAGTTGGAAGCATCAGAAGCGGCGAGTTCCAAGAGAAAGAGTGCTCTTTCAGAAGAGATCACTGCACTTGAGCTCGAAATCCTGCAAGTCCGTAAGATAACAGAGCAAAAAAGCCCGGATTTGGACCAATGTGAAGTCCCCAAGGAGGATTCTGACCAGTCTACGAACTTCGAAATAAATTCAGAACTTACCAGCCTCCAATCCGAACTCACTGAAGTCAAGTCGGTCAACTCCGAGCTTCTCTCCAACATGAGAGCCAAAGAGGCCGAGTTCAACACAGAACGGTTGCATTTCTCCAGCGAAGTGTCACAGCTCAATGCCCAAAACGACGAGATCCGGGCCCAGTTGGAGGCCAAGACCGAGGATTTTGAGGCCTTGATGGAGGTGATGCAGGGCAAATCCCATAAGACGGACGAGTTGATGCACAGTGCCATGCGGTCGTTTGTGGTCATGTTCCAGGCCTTGGGCAAGCTTCTCGCCAGCAACATGGCGTTTTTTTATGAGTTCTGCGAAATCTTGGAGTCCATGGGTCTTCTCTTGGTGGCAGAAACCAACTTGGGGGTCACGGAGTTCCGCATCCGGAGAGTCAAGGGCTTACGTTCGAAGAAGGAGCAGAACGTGGCACACGAAATCGATGTGGGAGGAGTCCAGAAACTGTTTAGGTCTGCTGTGGTCTACGATATGTCCCAGAAGTTCGGGTGGATCCGGGACTTTAGGGGTCTAAAGGCTGGAGACGAAGATACCGAGGAGCTTGAAGCCAAGGTGCGTGAACACGTGGCTCTTTGTCTGGAATACGTGTCAAAGATCGACGACTTTGTGCAGACCATTATGTTCCGAAGCGACCACAGTGAGAGGGGAGAAGGTGTTGGTATTGGAAAGAATGATAAAGAGAGTGGTGGCCAGATTGGCAGTGACCAGATTGGTCATTTTGGAGATTCACCCGAGCCGTTCTTCCTTAATGCCATTCTTAAACGGTTCCGGGACGTGGAGGGCTTTGCCAAGAAACTCACAAAGGAAAACCGCAAATCAGACAAGATATCAGTCAACAACTTCCAGGAAGGCGACTTGGCATTGTTTCTCCCCACCAAAAAAGAAAACGACCAGGCGTCGCCATGGGCCGCGTTCAACCTCGACGCTCCCCACTTTTTCTTGCACACCACCGAGGAGCTTTCGGATAAGGAGTACATTTTGGGGCGGATCTCCAGGATTGAGGAGCATGTGCTGAGAGAAGGCGACAATCCGTATGGTTTGGGCGAAGGAATCCGTTGGTTTTTGGTGTCAATATAACTCAGTGTTATCTTCCAAATTGAGAATACTGTGATATGTGGTGATTTTAATTACACTATTCAGGGTTAGGCACCAGCCCTACTAATCACCAATCACCACCAAACATCACTAATAGTGTATTCCGCATATCCTATTCCATACCCTAGCTATATTGTGGCCATACCCTATACCATACCCTATACCATACCCTATACCATACCCTATACCATACCCTATGCCATACCCTATACAACACTAGTTCATTTCTTAATTTATGGATTTATCGAAGATCAAGGAAACCAGTATGGCCAACAAGTAGTCAATCAGTTAGTGGTATGAAGTAGCCAATGAATTGTAGGCAACCAATATAGATTACCGGACTAGTATAAGTCAAACTACCGTATGTAGCAGCAATAATAGTCTTCACAGTATAGTAGTATATTAGTATAGTAGTATAGTAGTATAGTAGTATAGTAGTATAGTAGTATAGTAGTATAGTTTATTTATGGACTCAGGAATCACAGGAATAATTGCTTCAACGGGAATATTGGTTTTATAGAGCTTTAAAAGGATTATAAGACGCTCAGATCAACACTTTGGAAGAAGAATTATTTATAAGAAGATTAAGTTCTTCAAGTCTTTGACCAGACACCAGATCAGGGAAGACAGTCCATCAATCCCACACTGTCCATACTATGAGTAAGAGTAGGAGTAGAGTAGAGTAGAATTTGTAACATGAGTAGTGGAATTACGAGTAGTATTATGAGTAGGAGTAAGATTACCATGAGTAGTAAGAGTAAGAGTAAGTAAGAGTAAGAGTAAGAGTAAGTAAGAGTAAGAGTAAGTAAGAGTAAGAGTAGAATTAGTCTTATGAGGAGTATTAGGACTTAATGAATAAGAGCATCACTGTGAGTGGTAGGAGTAGAAGAAAGAGTAGAATTCGTATTAAAAGTAAGAGTAAAATCCGTACTATGAGTAAGAGTTGGAGTAGTATTACGAGTAGCAGTATTAGAAGAACGATCCTTCCTTTAAAAAGCAAGAGGCTTTGTCTCAAGGTCATTCTCAAATAACAGGTGAAATGGACCATTCTTTCAGGAAAATCTCGCGGCAAGATAAGAAGAAATACTTGCTCATGGGCTCGAACTTGTTCGGCAAAGTTTACGACACAATGAGTTTCTATGAAATATATTCCTCGATACACCGCAAAAATGATTTGAGAAGAATGAATTTTGGGCCTTTTTGTTGGTCCAGTCTTATGCGCAGAGACGGGGCCCTCAAATTAATCTGGGATTACGTGAAACTCAAGAAAGAGATCTCGGCAGCTTTGTTGTATGCCGATGCATCCAGTGAAATCACCCAAGAAATGACCAATACACTCGTTCAAGAAGAAGGATATCTGAAAGAAGGTGAACCACAATTCAAATGGCGTGCTTTGCAGACAGATGGATATGAGGAAATTCTTCCATATAGAAGCATCTTGAACATGCGCAAAAAGAGAGAGAACAAAGCCCACAGACATGGCAATTCATGCATACCAGCTGTTGTAACTCATTATGGTGTTCAGATAGACCGCAAACCTCGATTGATTGAAAAAATACGATCGGTAATGCCCCAAAAACGTGTAATTTGGGGGTTGATAGATCACTTCTTTGTTGAGATGTACGTCTAAATGCCTTACTTAGACGACGATTAGTTCCGAGCGCATGTGTCTAGAATTATAGGGCCTCAGTCTTTCGAAGAAGAACCTGTATCTGAGGTCACCATCGAGAAGCAATTGGACTTGGCTATTGTGGGAATTCTATTCATAGTGCTCAGATTAGCTTATTGTCCCTCGTGTCCAACAACGAAAGCCTTGTGGAAAAATTCTAAAATCGACTGAGTCGACGAGTGAGATAGACCTCATAAAGTATCTCTTTCGTTAGAAGTGAAAGTAGTGGTAGTGGTAGTGGTAGTGGTAGTGGTAGTGGTAGTGGTAGTGGTAGTGGTAGTGGTAGTAGTAGTAGTAGTGGTAGTGGTAGTAGTAGTAGTGGTAGTAGTAGTAGTAGTGGTAGTGGTAGTAGTAGTAGTAGTAGTAGTGGTAGTAGTAGTGGTAGTAGTAGTGGTAGTAGTAGTGGTAGTGGTAGTAGTAGTAGTAGTAGTAGTAGTAGTAGTAGTAGTAGTAGTGGTATCAGTGTTAGATCTACTACAGACAGGGCTCTACCCAGAGGTGTTATGAAGCCTACACCATCTGTTCTAACAAGGTCATGCCATAACGCCATCTCCTCACTCACTATGATACAGAGCACCAGGGTGGAATGTGATAAACCCAAAGTACCAAATGGAATGTGATAAGCCCAACGCACCAGGTCAGAATGTAAACAGTATTCCAGCAAGCACCTATTAACAACCAACAACCAGCTGGATACTCCAACTCCACCACACCGTCAACTACTTATAACTCGATTCCTCCCTTTGGAGAACCATCGGAGAATGCACATAGTAAAGAGAGTACCTGACGTAAACCGGAATCTAACAGATATAGCTATACTATATTTTAGCAGCCTGGTATTAGAGCCTGTATTAGAGAATGGTATTAGAGCCTGTATTGGAGAATGGTATTAGAGAATGGTATTACAGCCTGTTATTAGTAGGATGCTCAGTTTACTTGGTTCATTCATCGATATTTCCTCAAAAGGAGGAATCTGAGATGCTTGTATAACTTTTCAAGAGAAGGGGTAGCTGGTAGATGGTTGGGTCGAAAGCCTTATACAATGCGCATTGTTAGTATCACGCAGAGAGGCTTCTTAACATCTCACTAGGTAGAGCACTGTCTATATTGGATCTGCCATAGTAGTAGAAGAAGAAGGAGAAACTGTGGTTCTTGGTAAGCATGGATGACCAGGTGTACCAGGAGCTTCAGGAAAATCAGGGGCTTCAGGAAAATCAGGAAAAGGTGGTCAACAAAACCAGCACCAGTCTCATAGAACTGGTCTTGCTGCAGCAGTCTTACCATAGATTCATTGTTTGAAGAGTTGGAGGTGACAGGCGATAACACTTCGGGAGTCTCTTCGTTTTTAACGACTCTCGAACCTTCGGGATTGAGCTTGAATGCATCCAAGTTTGCTTCAGCCTGATTGTCGTCAGTGAAGACCCACTCTATTTCGCCCTTTTCATTCGTGAATGGAAGTAGACGAGTGGTGAGTCCTGTACAACGTACCCCAGATTTAAAAAGACAAGAACTCCAGTACCTCAGCTCACACACACATCACATATTTATAGTTGAATACCGATATCAGTACGGATCTCACTGGTAACAGTCTCATTGTACCAGACTCATTGCATCAGTATTTTAGTGCTAGACCAGTTATAGTGCTAGTGTATTAGTTATAGTGCTAGTGTTATAGTGCTAGTGTATTAGTTATAGAGCGGTGATCAGGTTCTCAGTATCGTAGAACACATCAGTTGTGAGATTCTATTTACGTCAGGTACGGTTTACTATGTACAGCCGATTCCTTAACGGGAACCATCACACCTTATATAGACTGTTCAAAAATGGTAACAAGCACCTGTTTTTCATATGCACCTATGGTTACTACAACCGCTAGTAATGTGAAGGTAGAGCTCCCATATATATACATATATATCAATGGTAGCAACAGGTATGTTAGTTATAATCAGACTAGGTGAGCCTTTGTCGATTGTGTTATGTTCTTCAATACATTTATGCCTAACTCATACTATGTTCGTTGATAGTTCCTCAAAGAGAGGAACCGAAGCGACTTATATAACTTTGAGAGAAACGTGGCATCGAAAAACACTCCACCAGAAAATTGGTAAGGCTTGTTCCAGAATATTCGGAAAGCCGTCATGATACGTAGTACTACGAAACTATGATGACCATTGTAAGCTCCGTATCATGTAAGCTCCTTATCATGTAAGCTCCGTATTATGTAAGCCCCGTATCATGTAAGCTCCGTATTATGTAAGCTTCGTATCACGGCCATCATAGTACTTCGTACCATTATGGCTTGGCCATTGTTGGGATTGGACGTCGTAGGCTTCATAATACCTCTATATGTAGTGTCCTACCTAAAGTGGATCTAACATCCCCCTTCCAATCTCGATGTCGATTTATCGGGCATTGGAAGGCCATGGTTTTGAGCGTATGCTCGGTAGAGTTGGGGAACGGTTGATCTCAAATCTCCAGCTCGTACCTTAATGAACTTCGCCCTTTGGATGTTTGGCAGACTGTTTGCAGCGTACTGTTAGAATGTAACCATAGCTCACCTTTTTATGTCCTATGATCTGCTCCACTTTAACTAGCTGGGATCCGTCTTTATAAAGTTTGAGACCGGTAGGGAGTGGAGTAAAGTACTCTTCAGGAATATGTTGATGTGAATCTGTGTGAATTCATATACATATTCAAGAACTTTTGTGTAACAAGTTATGTATCTCTAATACACAGTGTAGTCTAGTATAGAGTGCTTTAGTGGATGGTGTATAAGCTACTCCAACTATAACTTCATGCTTCATATTTCACCTTTCATACTTTATGGACTTGAAGAAGACTTTTGATAGGTTCATGCAGTGTTGTGGATATGGAGTTGGATGAGGAGTTGGATATGGAGTTGGATGAGGAGTTGGATGTGGAGTTGGATGTGGAGTTGGGGTGGGAATACTGAATGACAGAGTAGTGTAGAAGTACAACACGATAATTCGTAGATTCAGATAGAAGACTAGAAATTATCGGTCAAGTCATTAGAAATTCTGGTTATTCCCATTAATTCGTAGCACTGAGTTTCCCACCCGTAACTTCTTCCTGCTTATCCTTGAACCAACACTTTCGTGGACTCCTGGACTAGGAGTACACAAACGAGTGAATAGGTGCTTTGAGTGGTGAAATGGAAATCACGACCATAGGTCATAGCCACTAATCCAATAGTATCAATGAGTCAATGGCACCTGATATGGTCCCTGATGAGATGTTTGGTAAATGGGTCTGAACAAAAGGTTGCTTTTAACGGCTCAGACCCAACGCACTTATTGAATTTGGATGCCAGTTCTGAGAACCAGAAAAAGTTTGGGTAGACCATCACAGATATCGTATGAGCCATATAAGTGAAACCATCTAGAATGAATGGGTACAAATTCATTGTTCAGACTCATTTAAATTCCACCAGACGCATTCAAACTCCACCAGACTCATTAAAACTCCACCAGACTATCAGGTGTCAGACCCGTGATAGATCTTCCGGTGCCACTTCACCAGATATGTATCTTCAAATAACTGTATCTTCGGATCCTGTATCCACAAATGACTGTGTAGGTTTGGGGAAGACTGAGTTCCTCATCAGACCCGTAACTTTTCAAGACCCTATCTCCATTGCCTCTTGTCCAAAGCTCTTTAGTACCTTAATAGTTGTTGTTGGGAAATGCCTTACTCATACTAGTTCCCTCAGTATTCAATCCTAAACAATGGCACTCAAAAAATGCACAAGACACCGGAATGACACGGCAAAAGAGAACTCATCCTATTGTTCAAGTGTATGCTGGTTACCCGCACCTCTTTCCTGGGTTTTATTCAAGCAATCCAAATTCCTCCAAGAAATCATCAAAGAATCAGATAAATACAAGTACTAGACGTTTCAGCAAGAAAATAACTTTGGTACCTCTTCCATCCGTATCTTCAAGCAGTACTTATTCAATCCGTGGCTTCAAATTGTGACTTCTTTAATCCACATCCTCAGTCTCTTCAGATAATGGACCGTTCAAAACCTTCAAATGACTGTCTCTCCAGATTTATCCCACTATGGGTAACAGATACCTTTGCTCAAACCTGGTTGAAGTTTACTGGTTAAATCACCAGAACTAGAACCCCAGAAGGGTAGATTGGAAGACAGAGAAAGGAGAAATCACCTGGTCAAGCGTCAGACATATACATCCCGAAGAAGAGTGGTCATGGCAGAACAGTGAGATATCGGCGAAAGATCAGCAGCAGGTCAGTATGACATGCCAAAAACTTCTTTAGATCTGCCATGAGTATGTCATATCAGTGACATATCAGTGACAGAATGATAATGGGAATGTCTATCTGAATCAGATCTACCCCTGTGACATTTCGGTGACAGATCTGGGTATGCTTGTCTTCCCGGTATAGATCTGTGACTATGTGTGACAGTCCAGTGACAAGATGTGTGGTATTTTTGGTGACAGATCTGAGTCACAAATGTATGTGACTTAAGATCAATGACAAACCTAAGTCTGTTTATCTGCCCTTTACAGATTAGCCATGTGTCAGATATATACAGATCGGTGACATCTGAGTCAAATTGTCTGCACTGAGATCAGCCACATAATTCAGGCCAGTCAGTCAGATCTGTAACACATCTGAGTTTTGCTCTCTGTCACTTTCCAGAATAGCCACATGTTTCAGATATATGCAGATCTGTGACAGTTCAGAGTGACAAATGACTGGCTTCAGATCTGAACATCTGAGTCTGTTTGTCTGCCGTTTAGCTCAACCGTACTGCGTGTATCCGATCAGTGTGTCTAATCTGTTTATCTGCTCTTTAGGTCTGCCACAGCGGATCATGCCACATTAGTAAACAAATACGACACACTCTCTCCATTGTGAAGTCTCCGTATAGCCTCAGCCAACGTCCCACTGATATCCATCAACTCCAACTTTTCACACACCTTCAACTTATCCTCCAAAGGAATGGAGTTGGTGCACACGATCTTATCCAAACGCGAGCAGTTCAACTTGTCTATGGCATTGGAAGAAAAGATACCATGAGTCACAATAGCCACCACGCGTTCTGCTCCATTAGAAAGCAACACTTCCGCCGCCTTACACAACGTGCCACACGTGTCCGCAATGTCATCGATCAAAATACACGTTTTCTTGGCTACGTCTCCAACAAGCACCATTTTGGACACCTCATTGGCTTTCTGACGCTCCTTATGAATGAGAGCAAACTGCACATCCAACTTATCGGCAATAGAAGCCACCCGCTTGGCACCTCCTGCATCGGGAGACACTATGGATAAGTTTGTATGACCATAGTTCTCCTGGATATACCTTAAACAGGAGGGTTCGGCATATAAGTTATCCACGGGCACACGGAAAAAGCCCTGGATCTGAGAAGCATGCAAATCCATGGTGATCATGTGATTACACCCGGCCGTTTGTAAAAGATTGGCCACCAACTTGGCGGTAATGGGCGCACGTGACTTATCCTTCTTATCCTGTCTTGCATAGGGGAAATTGGGCACCACCGCCGTGATCCGTCTTGCTCCGCCCGTCCTACATGCATTGATGATCACAAGTAACTCCATGAGGAAATCATTGATTTTGTTTTCACCGTATCCCGTCTGGATGATGTATACATCTTCATCGCGGACAGACTCACCAATGGCCACGGCCGTTTCCTTGTTCAGGTACTGGAAAGCGCCAATCTTGGCCACGGGTAGCGCAAGCCGCTCGGCTATTAGTTCCGAGAGAGCCCTGTGTGAGTTTCCCGAAATGAGCTTGATAGAGTTTGGCGTAGAGTGCATTAGGGGGAGTATGGGAGATGGGATGGTGGAGATGAGCGAGCATGAATGGGGTGCGGGTCACGTGCGAGCGCACGTGGGGTCACGTGAAATACCAACCAATGTCATGACCATACAGTATTTTTCAAAATTATTCAAACCAGTGCGACAAAATGATTCAAACTAGCGCGACAAAATGTTTCGTACCCCTTCGCACAATCTTTCAAACCAAATGGACAAGTTGTTGTATACAGGATATTAAGGAAACCAGTCCAGTTCCGTCCGTATTTCACCCTTGATTGGTACTGCAAGCCTCCCAAATGTAGTACATATGAGGCAATCCTCCAGATTTAAGATTACAGAATATTGAATTCTAATAAAAGTTGGTGTGAAACATTACGCCATTTGGTTTGAGAGACTGTGCGAAGGGGTACGAAACTTCTTGTCGCGTTGGTTCGAAACATTTTGTCGCGCTGGTTTGAATAGTTTTGTCGCGCTGGTTTGAATAATTTTGAAAAACACTGTACCACCTGCTCCCTTTTTCGCGGAACGTCGTCCACTCATCACATAGTCCTGCATATACGTGTTTCATTTGTCCTGCTTACATGCAGTCCCATGGAACGTGCAGTACATCAGAGATGTAATGATTCTTCACGTTCAACAGACAGTGGGGTCGCGTAGTGAGCCGAACGTTGATAGCTTCTGGCATATTTCAAAAAAAAAGAATAAAAAAAAAAAGAATTCCCAAAGGGGCTATTTCCCAAAAGGTTGTTGCCTGCCAACCCATCGGTAATCGTAGGCTCAAATATCGGATATGTAGTTCAGTATTAGTATTATGTGTAGTTCAGTATTAGTATTATGTGTAGTTCAGTATTAGTATTATGTGTAGTTCAGTATTAGCAATATGTCTAGTTCAGTATTAGCAGTATGTGTAGTTCAGTATTAGCAGTACCTGCAGTTCATTTCACCACTATCTACAGTCCATCTCATCCGAGTTCGTTAATCAGTATCTTATGTCATATCTGTCTTTGAGAGGTATCAAGCTCAACCTTACCCAAGCTTACTCTTTTTCTGCTGCTAAAAGGTAATATCGGACTACTACAGCCAGGGCTCATAACCTGGTGAGATATAGTGTTTTTCAAAAGGATTCAAACCACACTAGCAAAATTAAACAAACCAATACACATAACCCCTAACAAGTTGTTGTATATAGGATAACAAGGAAACCAGTCCAGTTCTGTCCGTTTTTCACCCTTGATTGGTACTGCAAGCCTCCCAAATGTAGTACATATGAGGCAATCCTCCAGATTTCAGATTTAGGTTTTCAGTTTTCAGTTTTCAGTTTTCAGTTTTCAGTTTTCAGATTTCAGATTTCAGATTTCAGATTTCAGATTTCAGATTTCAGATTTCAGATTTCAGAATATTGAATATTGAATATTGAATTCTAATGAAAGTTGGTGTGAAACATTACGCCATTTGGTTTGAGAGACTGTGCGAAGGTGTACGAAACGTTTTGCTAGTGTGGTTTGAATCGTTTTGTCGCGCAGGCTTGAAACATTTTGTACAGTGTTTTCAAAACTATTCAAACCACCGCGACAAAATGGTTCAAACCAAAAAGACAGAATGGTTCAAACCAACTTTTATTAGAATTCAATATTCTGTAATCTTAAATCTGGAGGATTGCCTCATATGTACTACATTTGGGAGGCTTGCAGTACCAATCAAGGGTGAAATAGGGACGGAACTGAACTGGTTTTATTATTATCCTCTATACAACAACTCGTCCATTTGGGTTGAAAGAGTGTGCGAAGGGATTCGAAACATTTTGTCGTGCTGGTTTGAATAGTTTTGAAAAACACTATATTTCGGTACTCTTACAAAATAGCGGGAGCTCGTCCTTTTATGTTTGGGTGAGCCTTCACATGACCAAATTCACGTGGGTGGCTGCAGCGCCTGAGAGACACTAAGTGCTGTTTTCTCAACCTACACTACCACTATCAGTAGTATTATACTGAGGATGAATCAAAGGAACTACAACCTCTTGACCCATACCTTCACTTCCACACGAGGTGCTCCTTTTTTGATCTCATTGCTCCTTAACCTCCAATCCTTGTTTCAACTCTTTAGTCTGTCTCTTTAGTCTGTCTCTTTAGTTTATATTCCACTGGTTCCACTGTACTCTACTGCCATATATTCTCTGATCCTCTCATTTTGCCCTCTCTATGTTCAGTTTTTGATGACTCTTATGTTCAGTTCTTGTTGGCTCTTTCTCGGATCACTCTATTATATCTCATGTACTACTCCACTACTCTAGTGATGTAGTTGTACTGTACTTTGGTGAATACTCAGGTGGCGATAGATCCACACCAAATCCAAAATCGTAGAGTCAAGTGGCTTAGTAGAGGCTATAGTGTATAGTGTATAGTGTAGTGTGTAGTGTATAGTGTATAGTGTAGTGTATAGTGTATAGTGTAGTGTATAGTGTATAGTGTAGTGTATAGTTATAGTGTATAGTTATAGTGTATAGTTATAGTGTATAGTTATAGTGTATAGTTATAGTGTATAGTTATAGTGTATAGTTATAGTGTATAGTTATAGTGTATAGTTATAGTGTATAGTTATAGTGTATAGTTATAGTGTATAGTTATAGTGTATAGTTATAGTGTATAGTTATAGTGTATAGTTATAGTGTATAGTTATAGTGTATAGTTATAGTGTATAGTTATAGTGTATAGTTATAGTGTATAGTTATAGTGTATAGTTATAGTGTATAGTTATAGTGTATAGTTATAGTGTATAGTTATAGTGTATAGTTATAGTGTATAGTTATAGTGTATAGTTATAGTGTATAGTTATAGTGTATAGTTATAGTGTATAGTTATAGTGTATAGTTATAGTGTATAGTTATAGTGTATAGTTATAGTGTATAGTTATAGTGTATAGTTATAGTGTATAGTTATAGTGTATAGTTATAGTGTATAGTTATAGTGTATAGTTATAGTGTATAGTTATAGTGTATAGTTATAGTGTATAGTTATAGTGTATAGTTATAGTGTATAGTTATAGTGTATAGTTATAGTGTATAGTTATAGTGTATAGTTATAGTGTATAGTTATAGTGTATAGTTATAGTGTATAGTTATAGTGTATAGTTATAGTGTATAGTTATAGTGTATAGTTATAGTGTATAGTTATAGTGTATAGTTATAGTGTATAGTTATAGTGTATAGTTATAGTGTATAGTTATAGTGTATAGTGTATAGTGTATAGTGTATGACGGTAGTGTCTTGTGGCAGCTACTGATGGTATTATGGCACTCGCACTGGATGGCCGGAATTGAGACCGGAACTCGCTAACTGTGTACTTAACGAGCACTCTAAAAACCACACCCTTGTGTTAAATTTCACCCAAAAATATAAATGTGATTTCCGGAATTCAGGGAATTCAACAAACTAATTTCCATCAAAATCTCTTGGAAAAAAAGGTCGTTTGCGTTGGCCCTTTTTCTGCTGAGGTATCCTGGTGCACGGGTGTATGGAGCCGCGCTCTCCTCAATTCCGGTCATTCTCTAATCTCTTTCCGGCCACTCCATAACCAGTCCACCACTCTTCATACCTACTCCATTACTCTGCTTATAATTCTTCCTCTATCACTGTCGTATCCTTTCAAAAACCCATAAAAACCACTGATATCATTTTTTTGGTCTTATTTTTTAGTACGTCTCAGCATTCACGCATACTTGACGAGGCGAGGAATAAATAGAAACTGTAGTTAAGAATTGTATGAGAGGAAAACAGTCAACAACAAAAACAAAACAAAACAAAACAAAAGAGCAAAGAAATCAAAAACAACAACAACAACAGTATATCAATCATCAACAGAACATCAAAGCAATTTTCTGATAAATTTGATTCTTTGTTCCAATATCCTACAAATCCCGGGAGATTTGTGGAGGGACAGGCAGATGTACGTGGTTGTGTGACTCAGCGTGAATACCCTCACAGGCTTGCTGATACCATCCCGTCTCTTACCATCACTTAAAGGCCTACCACCACTGAAAGGTCTACCACCACTAAAAGGTCTACCACCACTAAAAGGCCTCAGTATGTGCTTTTACAGACCTTGACTCCTTGACTTACACATACTATTGTCGTGCTGGATGGATCCGCAGGTTTCGAACAAGTCAGCTGAGTGGGATAGTTCGAGTACTGCAGGGTACTGTGGGCCGACCATCAAACATCAGGTGGTTGCTGCCGCTATTCGACCCTACTCAGCAGCAACCATCTGTTCTGAAGGTATCCTTGGTGGGTTGCCAAAACAGTGGTGGTATTCTCGAGTCTGGGTTTGGCCAAACGCATTAAACTGAGTCTAGTGCCCCTCATCTCTAACTAAAGTCGTTCTCTAACTAAAGTCTTTCTGGCGACTGTTGCTATTCTCACCTCTCGAGGAAGAATGGCTGAATATCCTCTTGATGCTTTCCAGAGAAATTGCAGGTCAGATGTGAACTGACTCAAAGTTACTTCCATCTAACCTCGATGGATACCATCCCGGTTTTTGGAAAGATACAGAATGTCAATGTTGATCATCCTATGGACTTTCCTAGGGTTTCCGGTATTAATACCACGTTGAGATATCTATTTTGGTAGATCTTCCTCCTGTACTACGAGCCAATGAGTATGAAGAGTTCACTTAGTCATTTGAGAAGCTTCACTGAGTAGACTAAGCATAGTATTATCTGAGTACCGTATTATAGTAGCACACCACAGAAGTATAGTAAAGAGTAAATAGTAGTATAGTTAGTAGTAAGGTAATATGAAAGTATGGTCAAGTAGTTAGTAGTGTGGTAATATGAAAGTATGGTCAAGTAGTTAGTAGTGTGGTAATATGAAAGTACAGTACCGTTAGTTCCACCATAGATAGTGTTCTATCCATTGAGGTATTTTGAAGCGTTGCCGTCCAATCATCCTAACAACAGCTATCCCATAACCGCAGTCCCCTCAGTCATCATTGTACGAGGTACCAGGAAGATTGAATCTTTCGTCTGGGGACTCATCGGCTAATGAACATAGTAAACAGAGTATCTGACGTAACAACATACCAACGCGGATTCTGGCTTTAGATATAGCTCATTGAAGAGGGACCACTGTAGGGACACTGTAGGGACATTGTAGGGACATTGTAGGGACTTAGGCGTATTTGTGGGACTAAACTAGCAATGAGGGTCTTTCGAGACAGAAAATTGAGTACCAGAAGCTTATAGTCGAATAACAGAACGTGTGAAGGATGGTCAGGGTGTGAACGAGACCAATAGGTGTAAGGGGGTAGGTGGTGTCTGTGAGGCTGATGGTGTCTGTGAGGCTGATGGTAGCAGAGAAACCACTATTAGTAAAAAGAATCGTCTTAGCTATGGGATCGGGGCGAGTCCAGGGGCTAGGTGCGGCACATTCAGCGTGTGGACCGGATGTGGGCGCGGGGTTCAGTTCCTGAGAAAAGGGTCTAGGTATAGTTTGCAGCCAAAATGTAGTGCTACTGCGTACTTCAATGAATACACCGTGTGGAGAAGGGCGCAGAAAAATCCGGCAGAAAAATCCGGCAGAAAATCTAGCGAGAGCGAAGAGTGCTCGGACAATACATCATATCATGGTGAGATAAAGTCAGATATAGAGCGCGCCTTCAATTGGTGAGTTGGCCACGATGGGGGTTGTGAGCGATGCGATGATAATGACTGAGGAAGACGAAGACCCTTTAAGGATGGCAATGGATTCCACGGCTCCGGAAGAAATGGTAAGAGCCAAGTGGTGAATAGCCATGAGGATAGCCATGAGGATAGCCATGAGGATAGCCATGAGGATAGCTATGAGGATAGCAATGATAAAGGTCATTTCGTAATAGATGAAAACGCCCAAAGAATTGTGTTTTCCACAAGAGTAAAACGGTTGGCTGTGACTTCCATGAACTATTATATTTGCTAGTGGTAGTATTTCCGCCGCTGCAGCTGCTATCTACTCTGTGCACTATAGGCTGTATTTACCTGAGTGCTACTATTTACAGAGCATGACTATAAAGTATCATGGGTAAAGAATCATGGGTAAGAATCATGGGTAAAGTATCATAGAGTATTATAGTAAGTACTAAGGTATACTGACTTAGGGTATGGTGGGCCGTATTGCATGCAAGAAACCAAGCTGTAGTTTTGATAGTTCCAGATCAGCTAGAAGTGATGAGGAATCAGGTGGCCCGTAGAGTAACCATGGTTCCAGATCCAGAGGTCCTCTCTTACTATAGGATATGGACCTCATTGTCTCATCAAGATAAGTAAACACTATAAAGATAAGTAAACTTTACGTAAAGTGTTTTCTTCTGATTGAGTGTTTTCTTCTGATTGAGTGTTTTCTTCTGATTGAGTGTTTTCTTCTGATTGAGTGTGAGTCTCTGATTCAGTGTGAGTCTCTGATTCAGTGTGAGTCTCATTATCAGTACGAGGAGTTTTGGTGGAGCTGGATTTGGGAGGCATCTTGGTATGTCTCCCTCAGTAGAGATATTCGACTAGTCATCTAATAAAATAAATAGATGTTGCGAAGGCCTCCATATATATGGGAGTTGGCCTTCACTGATCCTTAGTTGTCCTGACAACTGAAGTAGTGAAAATAGTCGTGCAGTGCTCTGCAAACCTAGAGCGCCGTGCGCGCTTTTAGCACGGCGCGCTTTTATTCGGTTCTATTTTCCAACACAAGCAATAGAGAATCAATCCAAGTCCTTGGTAAACATCAGTACCTCTACCCCAATGAATATACATGGGTCCCTTCTGGTGTCGGGAGACGTTTTGGTATATCCTCCTTTTGGTGGTATGTATATTTTCGGTGATGTTTTAGGAGGTTGTCGTTTTATATTGGGGCGGGTGGGGTGTTCACATGACTCAAGTCACGTGCGTGGCTATAGCGCGCCTGAGACAGCAAACCGCAAGATATTTCTCAACACGAACATGCGAGCAGCGAGCAAATGTGAGTTGGATAGAAGTAAGGGCGGGCAGATTGAATGTCATATATAGACATTCTAATAGGGGGACCTGCATATAAATACACACACACACACACACACACACCACACACACCACACTTATATTCCTAGACACTTAATCACTGATTTCGTTTCTGTATGTTTTTCGTACCGAACTGTATAGACCTTGCCTTCCTGTCTACTCCAAGTAATACAGTTAGATTCTTGAATACGTCTAATACTTGGAGTTATGTTCATTCGTTGATGGATTCCCAATAAGTGGGAATCCGGGTGATTATATAGAGAACCGGTGAATACCGGGGAAGTGAACCAAGGCGGTTATACGCCATGTCACGAGTTAAGGTGAATTGATGAGTCCAAGTCACAGGTTAGATGACTTGGATGAGTCATTGGCATTCGTAGGCTCGAAAGATACCACTCTGGGTAGTGTGTCTACCCAGATAGGTCTAAATACGGTTAGAATACTTTATGTGCAATACTGACCTACTCCACCACTCTAAGAATCCCAACTGTCAAAACGACGTAGAGAAGTTGAAAATAGGTGATAATAACAATTGACTATGACAATTGACGACTATGACAATCAACGACTATGACAATTGTTCGTCACTAGAGAAACCATGAGATTGTTGGTTGAAGTGGGAAGGTTATGGTTGCGACCCAAATATGAAATGAAGTCGTTGATGGAGTCGATTTCCGTATGGTTCATGCGCCAGGGATATCTTCTCTCATGGAGGAGCTTTTTTAGCCGTGTTTTGGCACAAAGACAGATAGCACGATGAGAAGATTCTATCTGAGATAGTGAATAAAATATGTCATTTGACTGAAATGGCCTTAATTTGGCTGAAAAGAACGGTCTTATATATGACTGTTACGTTCTTTGATACACTTATGTATATTAATACTATTTTCATTGATGGTTTCTCTCTTTGAGGAACCAGAGCGGCTTATATAACTTAGAAAGTGACTGAGTCAAGATAAACAGAAGAGCCGAGGAAAGAGAAGAGAGAAGAAATGAGATACAGACATAATGGAGAGACATACCTCGAGAAAGATGGGTTCATGAAGAGATGACCAGGGAAGATAGGAGAAGAGAAGAGAAGAGAAGAAAAGAGGAGAGAGAAAAGATGATAACAAATATTTGAGGACATGCACTGAAGAGAGAAGAAGAAGAAGAAGAAAACTGAGATACGTGGCATTCGAAAGACTCTCCATCAGAGCGATGGTAAGGGTTGTCATCATAATACTTTGTACAATGATGGCTTGACAATTGTTAGGATCGGACAGAGCTCCATGGTACCTCTATAGACAGGGCCCTACCTATGGATCTAACAATGAGTCTTGAAATGAGTCTTAAATATGGCAGTAATAATACGAAAATTATTATAGTGTATTTTACGAAAAGTATTATGGCGTATTTACGAAAAGTATTTATATATAGTTATGACAACGAAAACGCCTAGTGCTCGGCAATGCACCAACGGTCAGAAATGCGACTGGACTATACTTTGAGGCACCGCACCGGTTCTGATTTTCGCAGCCACCCAGTATTGACGCGGACACCTGGTGTTGACGCGGACACAGCAGTGGATCTATTCCAATTTGCAACCTCCACCTCCCATTCGAACTCACTGCCCTAATTACAACAGACGACTTGGACGACTTGTAACAACTTGGACGACTTGTGACAACTTGGACCACTCGTAACAACTCATGACGACTCGCAACAACTCATGACGACTCGCAACAACTCATGGCGACTCGCAACAACTTATGACATCTCGTGACAATTAACGACCCTTGAGTTCCTGTCGTTGCTGTCGCACTCTTCCCTTTCTTGCCAGGTTAGCCCCACAAATTCGTGGTTGTGTACGACTTCCATATTAGATTTTCAACATATGTTTTGGTACATATCATTATACAGGAATATGTAAGTTCTACCTTACAAGACCAAAGTCCTAAAACGGAGCCGCAACGGTTGATAGTTATTCACTCGTGTATGACCTGCACATAGTAATCATGTTGAAAAACAGGACTTTTACAAGTGATTAATAATAATTGTTCAAATAAAAAGAATATGTTAGTGGATTTGTTAATTTTTTGTTGATACAGTGTTATTCGAAACGATTCAGACCAGCGCGACAAAATGTTTCGTACCCCTTTGCATAATGTTTCAAACCATATGGACAAGTCGTTGCATAGAGGATAATAATGAAACCAGTTCAGTTCCGTACGTATTTCACCCTTGATTGGTACTGCAAGAGTCCCAAGTGTAGTGCATATGAGGCAATCCTCCAGATTTAAGATTTCAGAATATTGAATTTTAATAAAAGCTGGTGTGAAACATTATGCCATTTGGTTTGAAAGACTGTGCGAAGAGGTACGAAACTTTTTGTCGCGTTGGTTCGAAACATTTTGTCGCGCTGGTTTGAATAGTTTTGAAAGACACTGTATAGTTAGTTGAGGGTAAATGGGAATCCAGGTGTATATAGACAATGGTCTCGCTCTTGTTTTTTTTTGGTGCGCTTTTGGTGCGCTTTTCGACTGTTCAAGTGCGGACCACTAGTGCACTTATCTTCGCCATTGGTGGCCATGGATGTTGTCCTTGAAGCTCTTGTTTTTTTTTAATAAGTGTAAACTTTCACCTTCCAACACTAAAATAGTCAACAGCCAGAAAAAACTTATCCTCTTTGTTTCTCTTCTATTTCCCTGAGACTGCGGCCATTCACGTGACTTGGGTCATGTGAACACTCCACTCACCCACACCAATGTAAAAGTACAAGCTCCCGCTAATCTATATAAAACCACCAAAAATACATATATATCAACCGAGGGAGGATACCAAGATGTCTCCCCACCCCAGACCCATCAATATTAATTAGTTAGTATAGAGGTACTGATGTTTACTTAGGACCTGGACTGATTTCTTCACATCACTGGCCTGAATACAACATACTACGTAGTACCTTTGCTCCGTGTGTTGACATAGATTCTTTTTAGATTCTGTTAGATTCGTTTTGGGATCGGTTAGATTCTTTTTAGATTCTGTTAGATTCGTTTTGGGATCGGTTAGATTCTTTTTAGATTCTGTTACATTCGTTTTGGGATCGGTTAGATTCTTTTTAGATTCTTGTTAGCACGTTTGATAGAAAATCGTGAATATTGAGCTAGCCCGTTTCCTACCTCTGAAGGTCTCCATCGAAGATAATATTACTAGTTATCAACGTCCCAAACGTGTTAAAAAGAAGGTATAGTGGTATAGTGGTGTGGTATAGTGGTGTGGTATAGTGGTATAGTGGTGTGGTATAGTGGTGTGGTATAGTGGTGTGGTATAGTGGTATAGTGGTATAGTGGTATGGTGATATGGTGGTTGTTAGATTTTTCCTTGTTCTATGGAGCATTGAGACATATTCATAAAGGTTGAAGCCACTGACTGGTGACTCGGCTCTGAAATGTCATAAGGTGCTGCGACCGGTTCACTGCCTGCTTCGCTCGACAATCGGCCGTATCAGAACTGGTACAGACTATGAGAATCTGACTGTGTGATTAAAACATAGCATAACAATGCTCTCGAAGGATGTTGACGCTATGTGATTTCTGCCCAGTGCTTTGAATGTCAAAGTGAAGAAATGCAGTCAAGTCCGGGAGTATGCTTGTTTAGACTATTGTGGCTCATAAATAAGTATAGGGCTTTCCCTCTATATTTCACGCTCGGAATGACTCGACATGGAGAGAGTTTGAGCGAGGTTTGAGCAATGTTTGAGCGAGGTTTAATGCAACCTGGTGATCTCTGGAATCTGACAAACCGGTGAGACAGTTTGACTCTGTATCAGTATAAACCTATTGAGATGGTTGACCTGTTGACCTATTGAACTGGTTGACCTATTGAACTGGTTGACCTATTGAACTGGTTGACCTATTGAACTGGTTGACCTATTGAACTGGTTGTCCTTTTAAACTTTTGACCAGCTGAATATCTTGATTGCTTGAATTTCTGAACCGGTTGAACTAGTTGGATGCTTGAATTTCTCGGATGCCAAATTCATTATGGTTTGGTCAAAGAATTTAGTTTTGCTGAAGGAAGCTTAATGCAATTGAGGGTTTTAGCCATGTTATCAGAATCGCCCGGAGAGAGAGAATATTAATCAGAACTGTGGATTGAGTGGTATGGAAGTTTAAGTACTGAGCCCGTATTCTCCCACGGCTAGGAGAGATTGCTGGGCTTGGTAAAAAGATAGAGGCGAAGATAGGTGTGTTCTATTTGTTCCGAAGTTCCACGTGATCTAACACTAGCATATGTATATGGTATGGTCTTGTATGGTCTTGTATGGTCTTGTATGGTCTTGTATGGTCTTGTATGGTCTTGTATGGTCTTGTATGGTACGTCTCTGAAACGCCTGGAAAATCCTTACGTCTTTCCGGTCCCCTTTTTGTGCTCATACGAGGAAATCGTGGCATTATAGAGTCTGCTCAGTCTGAGAACAATGTGTTCAGGGGATACTTAGTATAGTGTACATACAGATAAGAATAGAAGTGACTGAGATGTTTACTAAGTTCGACAACTATATGATCCAGGTTATGAGTTGATTCACATGGATATGGCTTCAGAAATAACTATGCTATTTGCAGAGTCACATCCAACCTTCCATATCTTCCGAAGAGGTGCTATAAGAAAGGTGCAGAGAAGTCTTGATGTTCAATAAGGACCCTGAATTGATCCTGAAAATGACAATGACAATGACAGTGACAGTGACAGTGACAGTGACACTGATTCTGGCACTGACCCGATATGGATACTAAAAGTGGCACTACCGTTGTAGTGTGGTATCAACAGAGAAGAAAATAAAACCACTATGCAAGAACTGGGGTGTGCAGATTCCCCTTTGGCACACTTAACACACGTAGGTCTGGTGGTCTGGTGGTGGGGTAACATGCATCGACCGGTATGTGGCCAATGGTCAAGTTGAACAAGTTGAACAAGTTGAACAAGTTGAACAAGTTGAAAAAGTACTGCAAACACAGGGGATACTGACACTTTTTCCGATTTTTCCGGGGTTCGGGCAATTCCCAAGAAGAGAATTCTTCTTGGTCCAAAAACAGCTCACCACTTTGTCCAAAAACAGCTCACCACTTAATCCAAAAACGGCTCTTCACTTAATCCAAAAACGGCTCTTCACTTGGGGTCCGTTCCGGTGTTAATTGATTGATGCTTTAAGCTCATATGTAAGGTCAGGAACTGAAGTAATGGAAACAGAGCATGTCCAGGGATGGGGGTGGCTGAACCGAGAAGTCCTGGCTCCTGGAGGCAGAACTTTGTTGAGGGTTGGGTCAAGGGATGGTTCGAGGTGTGGTTCGAGGTTGGAGTTGGTTTTGGGTTTGCTTGGGTATACCTTTGAGCCCTAAAGAAAGTAAAACCATTAAACCAATGCTTTCTCAGCCAAGGCCATTTTATCAAAACTGGCACTAAGCTAGTATAGTAGCATTGTAGTGTGGTGGTAGCTGGAAAGACTTATGTATTGATTGGGGGAAAGAAGTCTGGTTATGAGCCCTTGCTCCACAACCGCAGAGTTGATGGTGGCCCTTTTGGTCTAACTATACATTAAATAATTAGAAAACATCTGTATACACTACACTGGGTCGTTATTTTGCTACTACACTAACGATGGCCGTGTCGACTTCAAAGTTGGCTCAAAGGCCAACGAGAACCTTACATATACCATACAGTACAAGTCCAAGTCCAAGAGTAAACAATCCCCGTGTTCTAGTAGTCTAGTAGTCTAGTTAGTGGCATTAGTTACAGTATCTGTACTATGCTACACTAAACTGTAGTACTACCATGGTGAATGTGAGTATGAGTGTGAGTGTGAGTGTAGAGTAGTTAATATAGAGTAATGAGTGATGTTGGTATCTACTAATAAGTAGATTGACTGATAAAGCCTTGATTAAAGTCAAGAGCGCAGTGGAAATAGAGTTCAAGGGTTGAGGGGAATGGTTGAGCTGGGAAGTCATAAGTCAAAGAGGTAATGGATGGTTCAAAGTTCTGGAGTAAAAGGAGTCGTGGATTTTGAGAAGGAATCGTGGATTTTGAGAAGGATTCGAGAAGGAGGAGGCACCAGAAATTATCACACCCCGAGCATTGTTAATCACAAGTGGGTCCTGAATATTCAAGGTATTGATTCAGTTGTTGATTCAGTTGTTGATTCAGTTGTTGATTCAGTTGCATTCCGTTGCAGACTTGGAAAGAGATTTCTGATTAATGTGGGAAGAATGGAGTGGCTATGCTGTGCAACTTAACCCTAAATTTGGGATGTGGTGAGAAATTTTCTGCCGGTTGAACAAGGCTGTTTTGCGATAGTCATTGGTTCTGGATTTCATTGGTTCTGGATTTCATTGGTTCTGGATTTCATTGGTTCTGGATTTCATTGGATCTGGATTTCATTGATTCTGAATTTCATTGGTTCTGGATTTCATTGGTTCTGGATGTCATTGGTTCTGAATGTGTTAGTTCGGCTAGACAAGACTTATGGTTGGGCTCCAAAAACTCACTTTTCGTCAGTCACAAGTCATCAGCTATTACCAGGAAAATTCGAACCAGTCAATTTCTTAATCTAGTGGACCCTTCATAATTTTTGTTGAGCATGGATAAGCCCAGACCCCATCGAAGAAGCAGGGGCAGGAGCACAGGGCAATGAAATGGTAGAGTCCTGGAATAGCAGATTGAGTCTAGACAGGAGGCGTACCTGAACAGTAGGAGTAGATGAACAGTAGAAGTCTGGACAGTAGGAGTCTGGACAGTAGGAGTCTGGACAGTAGAAGATCTGGTAGTTGTCTAACATGGTATATCGTACTGGATCACTGGATATCACTGGATGGCACGAGATATCGTGTATGAGAAGCAGACTAGTAGGTGTTAGTAGTAATGGAGATCAGTTCCGGAGATAAGTCCGTAGAGTGTTCCAAGGCATCGGGCAGTGCTCCAAGGATCGGGCAGTGTTCCAAGGATCGGGCAGTGTTCCAAGGATCGGGTAGTGTTGACTGAGCGAAGACTGGAAGTGACGTCTGTTCTAAGGAGTTTCACACTGAAATTATAGCCCAAGCGTCTTCCCCAATCAGATTCTTCAAACGGGCAATTCTTCACCTTAAAAAGTGTCACTGGAAAGAGCCCGAAAAAGCATGGATCAAAATAGAGACACCATAATAAAGGAACCCACCAGAAGCTTTTACCGTATTGATGCCCACATCCTCTCAATGAAGTCTTCCCGGAGTTCTCCCCAGAAATCTCCATGAGAACCTCCACACGGTCCGGTCCAGTTCAGAGTACCATGGTTAGTATAAAAATTATAATTGGTATCCTCACGTGCCACCAGCTGTAACTCCATCCCAAGTAAAAGTGAAAAGGGATAAAAGTGGAAGGGATGGAAGTAAAAAGGATGAAAATCGAAAGGGATGGAAGTGGAAAGGATGGAAGTGGAAAGGATGGAAGTGGAAAGGATGGAAGTGGAAAGAAATGGAAGTAAAAAGATGAACAGTGATAAACATGTTGTATGAAGCAATCACTTAGTTCATGACGGATCAGAATAGTGGAGCAGCGTCCGTTCATCAGCAATCATCAAACCGGAAAATCGAGAGTAGCACCAAAACATGTATATGATCGTATATTCGAGCTACCCATCATTGGATGTGTGTATACAGATAGCAGAGTTAGCTTGTACGGTGAACTCAACAAGGTGGTCAGACTTTGGGGACCGTAACACATGCACTTTAATCGACTCTTTCACGTGAATGGAGACCACACTTGGCAAATTCTTTGTTATGATGTCCTCAAAAGCAGGCTTTGCTTCCTTTCCGAATCAAGAAGACCAATCATGTGAAGCATTTCACCAGCACCAAGGCCCGGTTTTAGGCCTTGTTGATAAATTGTCCATTGACCTTCAATTCCTTATTGAGCGTCAACGCATATTGAGCGTCAAGGCATTATTGAGCGGCAAGGCATTATTGACCTTCAACTCATTATTGAGCGTCAACTCATTATTGAGCTTAAAGGAAGCAAGAAAAAGCATCCAATAAATGTAGTGGTATTTCAGTTGTTGTTCAAGAAGTAAAGAGTCGAGTTTTGTTGGAGGTCAAGGCCAGAAACGCCACCAACTGGACCCACATGGTTATTTCCGTCAAGGGAGAATGAGTATGGACAATAAGTATGAATGGGTATAAAGAATGGAGTCAGTATAGAGTGTTGAGTCAGTTTAGAATGTTGAGTCAGTTTAGAGTTAGTAGAGTATGTGCATGTGCTTCAAGAGTACGGTAAATACAGGTTCTGAGTGCGAGACTAGACTAGGGTCCGCATACCCATGTTCACCTAAACCAGAGATAAAAAAAACCAGGAATTACATACTATGAAGTCACGTGAGGTTGAAGTGTAAAAATACTAGAATTATTTCCATCAGTATAATTTGGGAGTGGGTTGAGACAATGTCGATATATTTTGAGTGGATCTGGGAATACATGGACTGAAAAATATTGTCTGAGACATGGTGTGAGAAATATGGTTTGAGAGTACATAGTCTGAGAATACATAGTCTGAGAATACATAGTCTGAGAATACATAGTCTGAGAATACATAGTCTGAGAATAAATACTGAGAATACTGAACCTTCGCACGCACCATACGAACCAAACCTAGAGATCATTCTAGAACCACCATTATTATTGCATGACTTCCCCTAGGCCAATACTTCATGTTTCAAAAATACTATAAACCCATAATTACACGTGTTTGTGTGTTTATACAGAGGGATGTCTAGAGGGATGTCTAGAGGGATGTATGTAGAGGTGGTGTACAGGTGTCTAGAGGTATGTTTGGGTATTAGCCTGTACAGTTCCTTGACACCGGAAGATGAGTAAATTATAAATTAAGCTCCAGGATTGTTTCCAAAGTGTTCATTCCATCATAGCTTCTTGAAATATTTAGTCAAATTTATAAAATGGGATGGATCTTACTGGGGGAGTCTAGATCATATGGATGCGCATGCAGGAGCCTAGAACCACTGAGCAATAATCTGAATTGGAATTTCTCCAATATATTTCCCTGTGTATATTTCCCTGTGCATATACTCCTGCATATACTCCGGTATATGTGTAATGAGAGGCTATAGAACTATATCACATGATAAATTAAAAATCATTAGCAAGCAAGTGGAGGAGTCAAAATGTGAGATCCAGAGGCAAGACCTGCATATAGTCGTCTATTGTTCCATAGAATCCTATTGTTTGAACCTCCCGACATGTTTTTTGTCTTGCTATTGTTCCATGTGTATACAGGCTGTGCATATACGCAGTGTATTTAACCAAGGTTCTTCCTGGTCTTAGACGGCCTTAATTCTTCAGGGCTCCTAATTATTCTCCCACATACAAAGCACATCAAACGCATAACGTGCTATATGAACAGATTGGGAACCAACACTTTTTTAGTATGTGGATTTTACATTTCTATTTCTATTTATAGTTTGGTAAGGAGTGAAGGGAGGTTATAGAAATTCATAGAAGGAGTTTAGAGAAGTCAGATTTACGCTTTAAGACTGCGCTTTAGAGACTACAATTCTCAGACTACGCTTTAGAGACTACACTTCTCAGACTACACTTTGGACAAGGATGTGTCAGGGACAAAATCCATTAAGACGAGAGCTCATTCACTAGGAGCATTCACTGGGTTCATCCAAGAAGTGTACAGAACTCTCGGTGTCTAAAAGAAACCTACAACCAAAAAATTGTCAGTCCTTTTTTGTGAGGTAGTATGAAAATCGAAGTTCCTGAAACAAGATTTTTGACCATGTCTTGCTCATCTGAGTTCTTAGCTGAGTTAGTATAAGGTTTCTGTGGTGATTTGAAGTGTGTCAAATTGGCAAAATGAACATATTTGTTAGGTTAATTACCAAAAATGCCTCGATTGTTAAGTTTTTGTTGTTGAATTGTTTTGTTCCTGGAATCATCCTAAATGATGGGTTCAAAGCACTGCGAAGAGAATTATTGGTTTTCGTTTCCCACTCGCCAACTTGGTTGGGTGCATTAAATTATGCAGTTTAAGTTTGACTGTAAAGGAAATAGGGGCCTTAGAAAACTTCCCTTGGATTTGAAGAGAATCGGAAGAGCTCGGTTGAAGGTTTCAAGGCCATTTAATCAGGGGGGAGTAAACATAAGGACAGATCTTCGATCGAATAGACTTAAGGACTGACTTATAGACTGACTTAGGGACTGACTTAGGGACTGACTTAGGGACTGACTTAGAGACTGACTTAGAGACTGACTTATAGACTGACTTAGAGACTGACTTAGAGACTGACTTAGAGACTGACTTAGAGACTGACCTAGAGACTGACCTAGAGATTTAGGCTTCAGAGAAGAAGGAAGAAATTTGACTACAGAGTTTTGATTCAGAGAAGAGGGCCAGAGAAGTCCAGTTTTAAAGAAGAATGATTTGGGGAACCTTAGAGCCTATTGTATAACAAACCAGATTAGGAGCAGGAATAGGAAATGAGTAATACGGAGATGAGACCATTCTAGATGTATAGTGTAATTTTCAATTTCCACTGGAATAGTAATTTAGTACACGTTACTATATATTAATCTACATCTGCGATACCTAGAGCTGGTACTGATGGTTTGTAGTCAACATAGTATATTTAACTACTGACTGGTGTTTTAGAGCTCTATATATTAGCTAGCAGTAGATGGCAGAGGTACAGGTAGAGGTGAATCTCAGCTCATTAGAGTTTCAAAGGACATTTAGAATGTGGAGTACAGGGTAGAGTACTGCTGGATTCGTGTTTGCACGTTTGAGCCCTAATCGGTACTATATTCGTTGATGGTTCTTCAGAGAGTGTGTTAGGTCCAAGATGGGTGGAATACAACTCATATAGGGATTGAGCTCACGTGCCCATTTAATCGAGAACAGATGCTACTACTCCCCTTCTCGGTTCATCGTTCTAAACCCCTTCTCGGTTCACCGTTCTACACCCCTTCGACTACCTTCTGGCTGGCTACTTAATAGGGGCTGATTCCTCTTCCTGATTAATCATCGTAGTTTCGATTAGGTAATAAATGTACTTACAAGAATCCAACAGAGTGGATCGGGCTCCGTACATAATTGCCTGCGGAGCCAGCGTGACTGGCCGATTGTTGATAGCTGCTGACCTTAAGGGTTACAAAATGCTGACAAAGTGCCGACAAAGTGCTGACCTGAGGGACGTTCAGCTTGGGTGGCTGACTACATCCGAAGGCGCTGCCTACCGACCGAATGGTAACTGTAGGCTCAAATACTGGAAGGGTCATGGAAACCCCGTATCGGATCTAGCGAGCACAGTCTAGTAATTGTAGTCAGTCAGAAACTTAGTCAGTCAGAAACTTATAGTCAGTCAGAAACTTAGTCAGTCAGAAACCTATAGTCTCCATTCTAGATAACATGTCAAGTTTTCTACAAAACTGGTACTGGTACTGACCGTGCACTATATTATACTGGGTTAGTAAAGCCACTAGCTAGACTCCTGGCAAGCTCTACTAGTGTCGGTACTAGAGTATACGAATCATAGGAGTAAGGTTTAGTAGTGGAGTAGAAAAGAGTGGATATACCTTCGGGATGTTAGTTCTGTAACGAGTTTGGTTCCATTTCTTAACAAATATCTTGGGTAGCATAATGTCAATAGACAAATATATTTGATATTAGTTGCTGTGTATAGTTGCTGTGTATAGTTGCTGTGTATAGTTGCTGTGTATAGTTGCTAGGCATAGTTGGTGTGGAAAGTAGCAGTGGATAATTGGTGTGGAAATTAGACTGTGGAAAGTTGCTGTGGAAATTAGACTGTGGAAAGTAGCTGTAGAAAGTAGCTGTAGAAAGTAGCTGTAGAAAGCAGACTGTAGACTGTAGACTGTAGATTGTAGACTGTGTGTAGCTGGAGATGGCCTATAGTCTCTGAGCAGTCATTGTGGTCGCTACCTTCACTCATTTCCACTACGTCCACTTTCAAAGAGACACACAACTATGGAGTTACAAGGCATACATACTCTTGATTGTCACATTGCTTCTATTCCCTCAATACCTTTATTAGTCCCCACAGCCAAAGACTCTTCCAGCCTCGGGGCGCATACTCCCGCAAGCGCATCTTCATCCACCATTGTTGTTCTCCACCATCAAAGATCACAGGCATTAAGTATGCCTTCCAGGTCTTAAATCAGGTCCTGAGGTCTGTGTCAGAATAGAAAAATAATCCAGAGTGAAATCCAGACCAAAACAACCATGACGTACTAGAAGTACTAGGGGAACTACAGGTACTAGAAGTACTAGGGGAACTACAGGTATTAGAAGTCCTAGAGGTATTAGAAGTACCAGAAGTACCAGAAGTACCAGAAGTACCAGAAGCACTGCAAACAAGTTATACCAAGTCATTCTCATAGAAGGTAGTCCTGTGTGTGTTGGTTAGTGGTGTTCAAATCGTTCCATCTCCACCAAAGGTTTTCTGGAGGCTTTTGAACGTTGTTCCCGTAGACCTTGCCAGCTCCCTCTTATATGTTCAGCTCATTATCCAGACACTGCCACCATAGGTAACTAGTATTAACCTTCAGTCAAGGAGTATAACACACGCGAATAGTAGTATGACAGCCCACATAGTATGACAGCCCATATAGTATGACTGTGCTCATGTACGCGTAATACTCTATGGCGTTTTAGTCTATGACTTGGTAGTATGACGTAGTAGTATTACCGTACACATGCACTCATGTACTCCTAGTATCTTATGACTGGTAGTATGACAGGTAATATGACAGGTAATATGACAGGTAATATGACAGGTAATATGACAGGTAGTATGGTAGTATGACAGGTAGTATGGTAGTATGGTAGTATGGTAGTATGACATAGTAGTATGGTAGTATGACAGGTTCTATGACAGGTGGTCAGTTAGTTGACTGGTATCACATAGACGTATGGCAGTATGACTGATAGTATGGTAGCTGATTGGTAGGTGACTTGGTGAACCTAATGGGTATTCTTGACTGTAGGTTGACTTTGTTGGCCAGTCCTCGACTCTTGATTAACCAACTAAAAGCACTGGTATATTCATCTAAAATTGCGCTCGAGGAATTGGTCATACCTAGTGGATCACGTAGTATTGGTATTTTAGTGACTTCAACCCAAGCTGCATTGTTCAAAATACACCATAATATCCCACCACTTGCACTCAAGATTAAAATTCCATATGGAGGCTCATGAATATGTCCCGTGTGCTGGTGGCCATCTCCATAATTCCGGTGTGGTTATTTTTTGTCCATTTTTTTGTCCATTTGTTTATCCCTTTGTTTATCCCTTTGTTTATCCATTGGTAATCTCTTTTTGTCTCTTTTTTGTCTATTTTGTGTCTATTTTGTGTCTCTGTTGTCATTTTGGGTGGCTTTTCTAGTAAATTTCAAGTCTCTTTCATCAGGCCATTCCACTCGCCTTCAAAGTTAAGATCCATACTACGCACCCACATAACGCCATGATATAAACAACCTAGTGTTGATACCCAGAATAACTCCATATTTGTTTTTTTTCTTTTTTGTGAATCCAGATGATATCTCCAGAAGCTTATATTTCCATAATATCAAGACAAAATGAATCAGGGAAGTGGTACATAGAAAATTGTAAGATCTCGTATCAACCAATGGTTATGAGCCCCAGCCTTCCTTTTCTTTTTTCAGACTCCTTACTTGACCGACCTAGAAGTAAACCAGAACTAACAATTCCCAGAATCGTTTGTATAAATACACATCTCCTTTATGAACCTTGTTTCTCTTCGGAATCCAGTCATTTCTAGCGCTCTTCTATTGAACACCATTGATTTGAGCCAATCAGATATTCTTAGATTCCTGGATCCTCACATTATAGACACTTTAATCTTCACGTTATAGATACCTTGAGGGCTCCAATGTTGGCTGGGTTCATCTTGTTTTTGAGGATTTCTATTCTGATCCTGTAATGCTTTCCGCTTGCTTCCTGATCATGTTACAATTCTGTGGGGAGACTATGCACTGTCACCAAAAAGCTTCTTGCACCTATCTCTATTTGAAAAAAGCTTCTTGCACATATCTCTATTTTTGGAATAAAAACGTCTATCCTTTTGACACTCCGAAAACCTAACGTAATCCTCAGTCATCGAGGGACACTCTTCAATAAGCATCATTGCGTTACGCTCCTTCTCGTCAAGTCACATTTTTTGCGCCTCTCGAGGCTTTCTTTTCCTGACGGTGACCTTTTCTAGCTTGGGCTTTTCAAGACCATTTTAAGATCCTTTTCAGGCCATTTTCAGGCCATTTTCAGATCCTTTTCAGGCCATTTTCAGACCATTTTCAGACCATTTTCAGACCATTTCCATCGATCGCAGATCCGGCAAACTATATCTTTCATAACGAACTGATGTAGGTCTCCGAATTGCTCTTCCAAAGACCCAGACTCCTTCCATTATACCTCTTTATTCCAGTTTCCCGTCAAGCGACTTCCCCAACAATAGTCTCGATGTACCGGTACCAACCATACCTAGTCCTAGATGTTCAATGTGTGACCATAACCAAAGATATATTTTTAGTTTGTTTACATAGTGTTCTAAGACCACCGAGTCCCTAAATATCTGTTAAGACAGAGGTTCTGTATACGTATGGATAAAGACAGATTCTGGATATGACAGAGGTCCAGCATACGTATAAGCAAAGACAAATACCTGGATAAAGAGGAAGACAAATACCTGGGCGATTGAAGGTTAAGGATCTCGAAAGTGATGTGGGGGCTTTGCAAGAATCATATACTATTATTCTTTCTTTCTTTTTTTTTCTTGAAGGTATGGACAGAGAGCATGTACGACGTCCAGACCATCAAGCTAGTTCTGCCCCAGACCAAGTTTTCTTCACGGCTGTGGTCATTTCAGTGATGATAATGGGCGGTGATTATACTGGGCAGTTCTGGCTGAAGACTGAGGAGTACTTGTTAGAATCCAACTACAGAGTTCAACTGACTTTGGAAACCATTACCTCATATCTGGACTAGACACATCAACAAGTCTCTGCTTCTTCCCTAACTCACATGCACGGAACATTTATGTCTGGATGAACAATTGATGATGTCACCCAGCCCATGAGTTCCACATCAACAGGCCCAACCTAATAACCAATGACCCTGGTGAGTATTTAGTACACATCTAGTCCAGTACAGAAGAGTACCAGTAGAGGAGTGCTAGTGGAGGAGTGTTAGTGGAGGAGTGTTAGTGGAGGAGTGTTAGTAGAGGAGTGCTAGTGGAGGAGTACCAGTAAAGCATGTAGTACATTTACTACAGTAGAGTGTGTAGTACACATTAAGTACAGCAGAGTGAGTAATACATATTAAGTACAAAGTATGCCAGGAATCAACGGCCTTAATCCCAACTACCGTCCCAGCAACACTGGCTTCCACATACCTTACCACAAGGGTCTCTCAATATGGTATCCAGAACCTTGTTCATTGGAGATATGCCTCGGCATAGATGAGAGGCAACATTTTCCCACTCAAAGCCATAAGTAGAGGGGCATTCCAACATCTGAAACAGCGAGAGAAAACACCATTTGTCAAAGATTACTCCAGACAAGAAGCCAAGCATGTGCTCCATCTTTCACCAAGGATGGAGTGTTGTTAGTAGAGTACTTAGTGATACTATGACTCTGGCGTGAGTGGAATAGTATATACTATGACTCTGGCGTGAGTGGAATAGTATATACTATGACTCTGAAGTGAGTGCAGTAATAGATACTATGACTCTGAAGTGAGTGTAGTAATAGATACTATGACTCTGAAGTGAGTGCAGTAATAGATACTATGACTCTGGAACCAGTGGAGTGGTCATTCAAATGTCGTTATCTCCACTGAGGTTATATTCCATGGCTCAACTTCTGAGTACGGCAATCCACCAGAAAACACCAATGAAGTCCTTCTCAGAACGAAATTCTTTACTCCATTTCTTGCCACTTAAAGTGTCATTCCATGAGTAATGATGCAGTGGGCCCTTTAGAACACGTGTAATAGAAACCTTGTGTCAGTGAATCAGTGTATTTGAAGTGACCAATGCAGAACTTCCCACTGACTCGGAGAATAGCTTCCCACTGACTCGGAAGACCCCACTGACTCGGAAGTGACTCGAGTAGTCTAGTATAGAATCTTATTAAGTGAATTCGCAAGCCATAATTTTCGATTTAAAATAACCGTTCCATCTCTCCAAGACAGAATACCTTGGAACTCTCATTAGGAGAAAAAAGACTAGTAAAAAAAGACTAGTAGAAAAAGAGCTGTAGAAAAAGAGCTGTAGAAAAAGGAGTAGTAAAAAATAGTAGTAAAAAAAGAAAAGTGAGCTAGTGCCTAGACATAAAGGACTCGTTGGTTGAGAATGCATGAGTCAATACACTGATAATTCGGAAGCCTATAGAAATAGAGAATGGATTCAACAAATAGAGAATGGAGTCAAAAAAAAAATGGAGTGGCTTCACAAAATAGAGACTGGTGGCAAAAATTGGAGATAGGGGTCAATAAAGAAATGAACTCGCTCCTCTACCCCTAAATGGTGGAGAAAGTCCCCATGCCTTACGCATAGGTTTACTGAAGTCCTATAAATATTCTCATAAAATCTTTCTAAGGTCGTTCTAAAATCTTACCAAAGCCTTACATAAGCTATACATCCATAGTGATAGACAATCATTTGAGAACACCGCAATTGTACTTCATAACATGTCATTCTTATCGTGGTTGGTCCCTCCTCTCTTGACAGATTCTGTTTCGGACGCTGTGTCGGGCTCCTTATCCAAATTGTCGTTTGATTCTATCATGCGAGGTCTTAATTCTGCCAAATTGGCCATCTATATTCGTGTTCTACAGAACATACATCGTTTCCAAGGTGTCTTTACGTTCCTACGATGTGTTACAATAACCTTTATCTTCTAGATGGAATCTAGTATCACCATTCTCCAACATTCCCCAACATTCCCCAACAGTTTCCATCATTTCCCCGTTCCCACCAGTTCCCACCATGTTGTTTAGCCGAGAAAACACTGGGCCTCTCCTATATTTTTCAATTGAATGCAGCTGTTCATTTTTCTTTCATCCTAACATAACTTTAAACTGTTTCCAAATAATATGACGTGTCGTATGCTGGCGCATAGTCAAGAAAGTCATTTACAGAAGCACACAAAGGTGTAAATAGTAAAGTAGCGGTACTATCAAAGGTACTACCAAAGATACTGCCAAAGATACTGCCAAAGATACTATCAAAGCTGCTGCCAAAGATACGGCCAAAGATACTATCAAAGATACTATCAAAGATACTACCATTGGCACTTTCTTGAAGACGACGATGAGTGCTTCTTGGATGAAACACAAGTGTCACAGTCGGCATCGGTAACATACCAGCTTATAGTCTTATAGTTCATAGCTTATGGTTTTATCGCTCACAGCTCTTAGCTTATAGTTCATAGCATTCTTATTGGAAAATATGCTAAGAGGAATTTTGCTCGAGATATCTAATCACCTGCTTTCCCTCGTAAAACTGTTTTGATCGTCTGGTCTTTTGAGGAAAGATTTAAGGAACTAGCTACTAGACTGGAGTCAAAAATAGAGATTGTAGTTTATTTGGCCATAAAAAAGTGGAACTTCTTCTACTACGTTTTAATGAATCTCAACCTTGAGGCACCTATTCTGGTAGAAACAAAAACGATATACTGATATACGACCCCTTTACATGACTGCAAAACGATTAGGAGGGTTAGATTCAATAAAATAACTGAATTTTGCTTTGGCATGCTTTTTTCGGGGCTTCTTTACCTCTTCGTCCGCTCATGCTTTTGTTGCTCACATTCTGGTAAATACCAATCCCAGTGTCCAAGAGATATGTTTCATATTGACCCTTTTTCATGCTTTTGCCCCAACATCAGCACTCGAGTGGTCGTGTGTAAAATCGGAATACCTGGGTTGAGACTTATCTTGGCCTTTACAACCGCTTGTGAGCTCCATTTTAGATTCTATATAGTAACGAATAGGTATCAAACATGCTAAAAAGAATCTAACAATAAAGCTTAGAAGCGGAATCCCAATAGTACCTGGAAAAACTGATAACCAGCATATTTCTAAAATCCGTACGAAAAATGGCCACATGTATGGCTCGGCCCGCTCGGTTTATACCAGTGCGACAACGCCCGTCTCTGTTTTTTTTTTTTTTTTTTTTCAATTACCCTTACTCCCCACAAATGGAAAGATTTTGTATTTTTTTTTTTCTTAAAAAAACATTACCGGTCTCTATCTCCCTTTTTATCCTCCTGCGACTTAGTCCTGCTGGTCGGCTAAATCTCGGTCAAGTACTGCTTGGCTCGGGGTTTCGCATCATGGATATGAGGACTATGAACCAGTGCATGATAAAAAAAAGGGGGAATTGAAGGGTGCATAAGAAAATCGGGTCATTCTATTGGTGCTTTTTTCTTGGCTTCTTTTTGTTTGTATGGAAGGTTTATTTTTGAAAGAACCTGTTTCGGTGTTTAGAAGAGTTCCTGTTTCTGGGTATTCATCTCCTTTTTCGTACAATACACAAATGTGTCACAATCCAAAGCAAATGGCTAGTAGGAAAAGAGTTTCCTAACAAAAGGGATTTTGCTGAAAAAGACTTTTGAATGGTGCAGAATCGTCCAGAATTTAAAATCGTGCCTATAATCCGGGTTTCGTATATTGTAAGCAGCGCCATTTTGACCGGACCCCATGGATTACAGCTTGAGTATATATTCTATGAAGCAGCATAGCATATACTTGGTATACTTTGCATGCAGAGTAAATCACTGTCTAGTAACTTCCGGGTTCATGACTATTAAGTAAGGTACCAACTATGAGTTCTCTGTTCATTGCCACTTCCTTGACACCTCGCCCACACTTTCTCGATACTTTCTCGATACTTTCTCGATACTTCCTCCACACTTCATCGACACTTGCTTAACTCCTCTAGAGCCACTTCTATAGTAATCTCAGTTCTAGTTCCATAGCCTTGGTTTCAGACTTTAGAGTATGGCCTTGGATTTACACCTTAGAGTATGGCCTTGGATTTACACCTTAGAGTATGGTCGTGGATTTAGATCTTAGAATATAGCCTTGGATTTAGACCCTAGATTAAAGACATCTTTGGATGACTTTCTTTCTCAGATACCTTTCAGACAGAAGCGGTACAGCTCTATAAATGCACCATCGTTTCTTACACTAGTATGGTCTCGGACACCAGGGCCTTCATCTCGTTGAAACTCCCTTTTGACTGTTTTTTGCTGGTGGTGCCACTTCCAAGCCTTTAATCACCAACCGCAATGACTTAGTCATGAATAGACATGAGAATTGTTAGGGTATTGTCATGGTCTTGAAAAATACATCTATAGTTTAGGACTCTGGTAGCTCAGCCTCTATTCCCTTAGCATTAGGACTCTCGTAGTTGATGGATAGTTTATGGGGGCTTTATAGAAGACACATAGAAGACACTTTAAGACTCTGTAGCTCCATGAACGAGCTGATTTCATGGCTCTATTATAGCTTGGTACCCTATATAAGCGTATATATCTCTCTGTAGATCACTGTAAGCACTTGTAACGACATGTTAGCAGTGGTAAGCTTTTAGAAAGCTCTTGGAAGTGTCATAGATGGAATGTGAATGACATAAAAGCCTTTCTTGAGATTTTTCGAGAGAGCTCTGTACACCTCTGTAGGTACCCTATAGATATAGCAGTGATGACTCTGTAGAAGCTTAATGCAAGGTTTGTAGAAGCTTAATGCAAGGTCTGTAGAAGCTTAATGCAAGGTCTGTAGATGCTTATAGTTGACTCTATAGATGGTTATAGATATTGTTTCATAACCACCTATTAATTACCCATTATGGTTCAGAAACTCCTTGGTGACTCTGTCATGATTCCGCCTTGACTCTGTCATGAGTCTGTAACTCTACGCTCCCCCTATACATTTGTAGCTCCATACATCCCTCCCTTAGCCCTACACCCGTATTAGTAACTGTACAAGTAATGTCCAAATAACTCCATAGTAACTCCATATAAAACATTTCAAAAAGACGCGTTAGGCTACAGATTGTCTTCAGAGACTTGAACAGCGTATATTGTTGAAGCTATAGGAAAATGTGGCTATTTAGAGCCTAGATATAGGCATAGACGAGCACCAGACACCATGTCTCGGATCCCCTCCACTTAATTCGACAATATCCTAATAGTAACAGCAATCAGTTAGTCACAAGTAATCAAGCCAAGTCCAGACAGTGGGCAGCAAATTTCTTCCACCATAAGTACACGGTTGTATAGGTCTGGGGCCATTGAAAGGGTTCCTGGGAGAGTTTGCTGGGCAGCGAGAGCAAAATCCGGGACAAGAGCAAGCACACGAGAAAAGCTTGGATTGGTTTCATGATCAGACAAAAGTTTGTTTAGTTGTTATCTTGTTTTGAAGTGTATGCTGTGTATGTTTTGTGTTGTGTTGAGTTGTGTAGGTATATTTAGTGTTTTTTTAGGGTTAGCTAAGTGTAGTTTGTGGTGGTTTAGGGTAGGTGAGTGTATTGTGAAATGAATTGAAGTGAGTAGTAGGTTCAAAGTGGTAGTTGACTAGTTAGTATGTTCAGGTGTAGTAGTAGTAGGAAAGGGTGGGGTTTAGGTGGGGGACAAGAGGCACGGCAGCAGGTGAAAAAAAAATGACGGAAAAGGTGAAAAAAAACGAACAAGTGAGTCGGGAGAAACTGGGGCGGGAACCACCATCTCACAAGGAAATATTAATTTGGAAGTGAAAATCCCGGTATTTTTAGCCTGTTCCACGAAAAACGTCCCTTTCGCTTCGTCTATCTCTGGACAACAAACGGAGACTCACTGAGAACTTGTGGTTAGCAATAAAGTTGAAGAGCGGACATTATAATAAATATTGTTAGGACATCCATGTGATTTTTTCAATTGAGTTGCATGGAATTTGGTCTGGTGTTTAAGTGGTTGTTTTAAAGTACATGTCTCACAACCACATAGATAGTTTTGGACAGACAAGACAGCAGAGACAGTAAAGTGGACAAACAAGACAACAGAGACAGTAAGGTGGACAAACAAGACAACAGAGACAGTAAAGTGGACAGACAAGACAACACAGACAAAAAAGAAAAGTGGACAGACAAGACAACAGAGACAAAAAAGAAAAGTGGACAGACAAGACAACAGAGACAAAAAAGAAAAGTGGACAGACAAGAACACAGAGTAATGAAATTGAATGGAGTGACCATAGTGTATTAATTGATAGGGAACACTAAATGAGTAGACTAATAGACTAGGCTAATAGAGTAGGCTAATAGAGTAGGCTAATAGAGTAGGCTAATAGAGTAGGCTAATAGAGTGAATTGATTGAGTGCAGTAACCCAGTAGATTTAGAGTGACTAGAGTTACTAAACGGAGTAGACTCAGTAGACTCAGTAGGAGAGACTGACTAGAGGTAGACCAAATAGGCTGGGTGACTAAGTAGTTTAAGTGGGGTGACCAAGCAGACTCACTAGACCAAGTAGACTAGACCAAGTAGACTAGACCAAGTAGACTAGACCAAGTAGACTAGACCAAGTAGACTAGACCAAGTAGACTAGATTAAGTAGACTAGATTAAGTAGACTAAACCAAGTAGACTAGACCAAATAGACTAGATTAAGTAGACTAGATTAAGTAGGCTGAATGGGTTGGGCCGACTAGGTAGACTAGACCAAGCGCAGTGAACTGATTAGTTTTGGTAGACATAGTAGACTAGACTGGATAGACTGGCTAGACTAAGTGCTGGATTCATTAGAGGGACAGACGAGATGGAATGGACGAATGAAGTGATTCGATGGAGTGACTGGATTAATGGAGGTAGTGGATTAATGGAGGTAGTGGATGATATTATGGGCAATATAGAACGAGGTGGAAGGTGTTTGGTGGAGTAAGAATGCCAGGAAAAAACACTGTTGCCCTCATGACCACCTCTAAAAATAAGGTCTCATTCGAACCTATAGCTTCAGTCACTAATAGTCGTCACAATCCCAAGGTGTCCACTGTAAATAACAATGCCACTGACATACGAGAAAGACACCATTACATGACAGAGGCCAGGAGAGACACGAGACAAGACATAGGAAGACACATTTATGAGCCAATGGACAGAACAGGGAAACAGTTTGTGGATCTCTTGGGTAAGCTGAAAGATGGTGTGTAGTATCAGATCCCGAGGTCAACGATGGAGGCAAAGACGAAGCCAAAGATGGTCAATTATGGAGGCAAAGGCAAAGGAAAAGATGAAGGTAAGAGCAACGAAAAGACCAAGCCAAAGAACAAAGACTGAGACCATACATTCTTTCAGCTTCTTATAATCCATAACAGTCCATGAAATCTCTAGAGTCAAAGGGTCTGCAGAAACGTAGGGGAGACATTCAATGGTATAGGAATAGAGGAGACATTAAATGGTGTAGGCATAGAGGAGACATTAAATGGTGTTGGCATAGTGGAGACGGTGAAGACATTGTGGGCAGTGAGTGGAGTTTGGACATTATGTCAAGTTAGGGTTGGAGAGGGAAACAAGGAAAGGTTTGGAGGGGACGAAGAGAAAGAAAGAGTTAGGAATATTACCGAAAGTCTCGAGTCTCGGCTAACAAATTCACACACTAGTGCATTAAGGTTTATAGACTCGCCGTACTTCGAGAGTGTTGAGTATAAAACCTCAACAGGTAAATATTTAGAATAAGAGAGACAAGGAATAAGGTAGGTAGATGTGGTAGGTAGATAAAGTAGGTAGGCAATAAGAAACAGGCAGTAAGAGACAGGCAATTATGTGGATAGACCATGAAAGTGGCTAGACCATGAAAGTGTAGAAGGTGGAATTGAGAACGGATAAATAGATCCAAGGTTAAAGATAGTCAGTGGTAGGCCCATGTGGTAGGTCCATGGTAGATTCATGTTGTCCATTTAGCACAAATGTAGTCCATTTGTTATCATTGGGTAATACATGGTGGAGCCATGTGGTCATTTGGCAACGATGTGGATTTGGCAACGATGTGGATTTGGCAACGATGTGGATTTGGCAACGATGTGGATTTGGCAACGATGTGGATTTGGCAACGATGTGGTCCATTTGGTAGATATGATCCACAAACTGGGATGTGATCCATAAACTGGGATTTAGTAGAGGAAATATTGAGTTTCAACAAAAAAAGATAAATAAATTGATTTTTTCAAGTTCAGGGAAAGTTTGTATTCTTTTTTTTCGTCAAAAAAAAAACTCATTCCAAGAGCTCAAAGCCTCACCTCAAGTATCAAACTTACACTAAGTCATGAATTATGCGTACAGTATTGAATCAGAGTACGTATTGGCTGTAGATTTGGTTTAGTTTTGACTAATTTTGGTCTAGACATGTTTTCTTCTGCATTCAAGACATGAAAGTAGAAGTATAAGACAATTGTAGTTTTTTGTCTCACACAGAGAGCCTGCTATTGTTTTAATGTGGTATGACTTTAACAATAAGCAACCTCAAAAAAAACCCGTAGGAGCAGACACCCATTTTAGGTGAAACATTAAGTCCATGGTCCTCCTATGTAATGAGGTTTTTCACTTTTCATCAAAAAAAAAACCATGATGGAGCTAGACCTCCACTGCCACTATTGCTCCCATATAAGGTTTATTTTTGATTGAGCTCTACCAAAGGAACAGAAAACAAGGGAGGGAAACAAGGGAGAAAAAAAGGGAGTGAAACAAGGAAGGAAAGGAACGGCAACGAAGGAAGAAATCACCGGACTAAAGTTTTTAAGATGCCGTGCCTCGATCATATCCTTGCCCGTGTCGGGAGGACAAGCTGCACACCATTGGAAAAATAACACTTCGTGCATTAAACCCAACCGCCACCGAATCTCTCCCAAACGCCCTTCGGCCAAAGCCCTTTTTTTACCATGAGTCCAAAAAATCCATCTTCTAAATTATTGAATATTAATAACTAGTCTTCAAATGTCAAGCTGAGTCTTGGGTTATGAGCTAATAACTGGAATCTGTCATTGAGAATACCACTAGGGGTGTACGTGTTGATCAGTTCGATATGATTAGGTTATGTCAGGTAGGAATAAGCTAGGTCAAGCTGGGTTAAGTTAGGTGAAGCTAGGTGAGGACACTAATTTCATGATTCTATGGTACTACATACATAAATGTGTCTAGGCTCCATAATACTGGCCCAAAGAACAGAAAGGTTGGAAAGACGTATGGGAGCTGGGACAAAGAGTGGGCCAAAGACTGAGCCAAGAAAATGGCCATCGTGTTGAGACTTGTTCAAGCCCAGTTTGAAATGGACTTCTCTGGTGGGACCACTAAACGAGTCATTCAAGTGTTAGATAAAGGAGTGACCATCACAACAAGAGCTCATAGAGAGCATTAAGAAGCGAAAGACAACGAAAAGGAAAGGGACTAGCGGAGAAGTCACATGTGTATGGGCAGTCATTCTGAGGATAATGCAGTGGCAATATTTAGCGAAGTGGAACCTGGAATAACGTCAACTTGGAACATTATAATTGGAGTCCTCATTATTTTAATTCTTTCTGAGTCATAAGGTGCTCACCAGACCAGAAGCAAGTCACCAGATCAGAAGGATTGGACGTGAGCAAACAGAATAAGAACAGAATATCAAGCCAATTAGACAATTGACTGGGCCGGAGGGTAGCAGAAGAACAGAATGGTGAGACTAGACAGGGGGACACAAGAACAATAGACTGGCTAGACTAGTTAAGAAAGAGGACCAGACTAATCACAAGTTATAGTCAAGCTCTCAGTCAACGAGACTACCCGACTTGTCAGGTGGATATGGAGCAGGCGTGAATTGGAGACACAGGAGACTAATTAGGCAGTAGGACATAGCAGAGACTTATCACACTGGTCAGACTCTCCGATCAATATCACGCAATAATCATGTATGGGCAGAATGAATGACCAGACCCAGACGATTATCAGTAGGTGAATATAAGACAGGAGACTAATCAGACATCTGAGCACGGACAGAGTATCAGACATTAGTGTAAGTAGTAGCTGAAGTCATAGTACACAGTAGAATGAATAAGTCCACAGAAAAACCAATTAGAGCCAAGCATCATCCCGAAGCATGAGTCACAGATAGATTCAAACAGCCAGAAAGGCAGAGTAGTCCAGTCAAATAGTACAGGCAAACAGTCTAGTCAGCAGTTAAACGGTCAGAGCACTAGAGTAGTCGGGGAGAGCAGTCACAGCCAAAGGGTCGGAGTCACCGTGAAACAGTGTAGTCAAAGAGTCTGGACAAATGGTCTGGTCAAATGATGTGGTCAAAGAGACACTCAAACAGTGTGTATAGTGAAAGGGTCACAGTAAGGGTCAGGTTAAAGTCAGCAAGAGTCTGGTCAAAGTCAGGAAGTGTCAAGTCAAAGTCAATAAGAGTCCGGTCAAACAGTCCGTAGACTAGTCTAGTCAAAAAGTCAGTAAAATATGGACGACATAAATAGTTGCAGAGAAAATAGCGGTGGCAAAACAATCCCCAAACTCAAGCAATGGAAAATATCAAAACATCAGGAAACCAAAGAAACACCAAAGAAATGTTGGAGCTAATATAATGTTGACTTGAACACCATCCAAAAAGAAAAAGAAAAAGAAAAAGAAAAAGAAGAAAAAATCTTGAGGTTGAAATTTGCATAAAATCATGCGATCTCTCATCCTCATCCTTGTCCTCCTCTCAACCTTATACCTAAACGGAATTCTGTGGTATTAAAAATTAAAGCAGTGTCATCAGCTAATAAACGAGAGGTGTTTTGGCGTTGAAACATTAGTCTTGGAAGTCTGTTCAATGGTTGGAAGTTGAGGAGGTGTTATGGAGTCTGGGTGATTTTTTGTTCGGTGGTATGGTCCAGACTGGTCTAGACTCGTCCATAAAGTATAAGCAGGAAAGCCAGAAGGCCAGAAGGCCAGAAGGCCAGAAGACCCGAGGAAATGCCATGAGTGTAAACCACATGCTTATAATATTGTCTAATACTGTGTAGTACTTAAGCTCGACGGAATACAAGCTAGTACCACTTAAGCCTGTAAGAGTTATAAGCTAGTCTAGTAATTCTGATGTAGCAGAGGGCCATGTGCAATGAACAGAGGTTAATCTGGCAGTGGGAGGGGCCTGCTTGATATATGTCTCTATATGCCGTCTCTATGTACCAATTTGTAATACCTACCCTACAACCTACCCTACTACCCACCCTACTATTCACCTTACTACCCAGTGTGTCCCCAGTGTGTCGCCAGTGTGTAGTTCCCAATTCTACACCAATTTTCTACCACCTACCCTAGTACCCACTTCTAGTACCCATTTCTAGTACTGACACTACTACTACTACTAACACTAATGCTACTAAGCGCCACCACTTTTCCCTTTTGATTTCCATCCAATTTTCCCTTTCAATCTCCATCCAATTTTTTCTTTTTTTTGTTATGCGGGACATGCATCCCGCGGCGATGTCAGCCGTGCACTACAATGTGCGGGTGATCGTGAGCGATCGTGAGTGCGCGGGCGATCGTCAAGGCCAGACCCTCAATGCACCTCGGCTATTTCCTCGGCCAGCCACACTAATTCTCCCTCTCTTGTCGCTCTCTCTTTCTGTCGCTCTCTCTTTCTCTCTCCCAAGTATTTTCTCTCTCACTCAAATTCTCACACCCAAGCAATTCTCACACCCAAGCAATTCTCACACCCAAGCAATTCTCACACCCAAGCAAATTCTCAGCCTCCCAAACAAATTATACACTCTCTCAAACAAATTACATTCTCAAGCAAATTCTCAACCTTATTCTTTAACATTAAGAATCAACACCAATTGACGTCCAAGAAACTCCTCTACCTTATTGGCATATCTATTGTTGTGCCAACCACGTGGATGGTAGCCCTGTTACATCAGCACAATGTCGCTTATACAGCAACGTCCAGCCATAGTGCCATTGTTCTGTATGTGCACCGCTTAAACGTCCGCCACCTCACGCCGCCAAGACTAACACACTAACTTCACTCCTTACCGTGTCTATTAACACTATGTCTGGAACAGTTATTACTCACTAACCACTATGTCTGGAACAGTTATTACTAACTAACCACTATGTCTGGAACAGTTATTACTAACCACTATGTCTGGAATAGATGCCTGAATAACTTACTACTAACTAACTTCACCATGTCTGGTATCTGAATACAGGGCACTAACTATACATACTCCGATGTGTGACTAAAACTAGCTTAAGAACTGTCATAAATACTCCTGTGTCTGACGATACACTAGTCTACCAACTTACTAAACCACACAGACTGACTTACTACACACTAGTCCACTAACTTACTTTTCCCATACTCCGATGTTTGACTAAAACTAGTTTGAGAACTGACTGACTTTGTTCACTGGATATTTGATTATACCATACTCCGGTGTCGAAGTATACACTAGTTTGACTAACTTATTGCACCTGACGTTTACTAGTTTGGGTATACTACCATCTCTGGATATCTGACTATTGGTATATGGTTTGACCAACTTATACCACTGACTATTTGGGTTTAGTCTAGTTTAATAACTGACTACCACACTAGTCTGACTACTGGTGTATGGCCTGACTACTGGTGTATGGCCTGACTATTGGTGTATGGCCTGACTATTGGTGTATGGCCTGACTATTGGTGTATGGCCTGACTATTGGTGTATGGTCCGACTAACTTAGACTATACCATTCCGACTATTGGATCCACACTGACTAACGTCCTATCCAGACCAACTTCTGGTGTCTAACTCACTGACCATTCTGGTGTTTGCCAACTGTTTATTCTGGTACCCGACTCACTGTTCATTCGGGTCTGACTGTCCACCCTACTTATGTGTGGTGTCTGAATTCCCATGACTAACTTGACTATTGGTTTATGGTTTGACTAA
The DNA here is from genome assembly GCA_002374485.1 of Metschnikowia santaceciliae. Taxonomy (NCBI): domain Eukaryota; kingdom Fungi; phylum Ascomycota; class Pichiomycetes; order Serinales; family Metschnikowiaceae; genus Metschnikowia; species Metschnikowia santaceciliae. The sequence goes on along the minus strand of NKZN01001459.1, from coordinate 32,770 downwards.
CTGGCTGCTGTTGGTACTCACTACCTCTGGTGCTTGTCCAACTCAATACACCACATAGTTTACTACCTACACCATTTCTACTACCTTCCTGACTACCTTCCTACTTACACCATTTCTGGCTAACTTCCTACTTACACCATTTCTGACTACCTTACTATCTTGTCTGATTAACTTCCTACATGGATACTCTCCATACGTCTTTGTCTGACCAACTACACACCCTAGCTTCAAGCTTATGCCATTGCACACACATACCAATCTGGGTCGTTAAGTGGATTTCACATGCCTGTGCTTCAATCTACTAACTGCCTGCTCCCTGCCTAGATATCTGATTGGCGTTGTTGGTATATTGTCTGACCGTTGATTGTGTTGCTACTATACGCCTGGGAGTATGATTGAATGACTACACTGGTCTGGGTACCTGCTCACTATGTTGATCACTATACTTCTGATGACTGACTCTATTGGTATTACCATATACGAGTCTACTAGCATGGTGTGCCCATACTTCTGGAAATATGACTGACTACTGGTACTCCCCATTCTTCTTTCTTCCGATGTGACTATTGGTAGTCCCATAATTCCGTCTTCCTATCTAAATGTGGAGCTGGTCTCTGGAATGTGGAGGTAAAGCTTTGAATGACCATTTGAATTCACATTCCTGTGTACTATAATTTCCACTACACCCATAACTCATCATTTAGTGATTGGTGATACTATCAGAATACTCCCGACTCTCCATACTATCCTCCATACTATCCTCCATACTATCCTCCATACTATCCTCCATACTATCATCCATACTATCCTCCATACTATCCTCCATACTATCCTCCATACTATCCTCCATACTATCCTCCATACTATCCTCCATACTATCCTCCATACTATCCTCCATACTATCCATACCATCCAAAATACTCCCGACTATTCATACTATCCATACTGTTCCCTGATATACCTCATAGCAATATTCGATACCATGGTTCATGACTCTATGAATCTCGACCACAATAGTGCTAGCTGGTACTATCTTCATGGGACGAACCTGTTAGCAACAGACCTGACTGACTTGAGAAGATGACTGACTTGAAAAGATGACTGACTGGTAGAGATGACAGGGACGACAATCTGCTCTGTACGTTTTCAGAAACTAGCATCAGAAATCTTACCATGTTAAAGTACCCATAAAGCTACTTCCCAAATCTATACAGAATCCGTATCTACCCACTCCCAAAGAAAGCCATATCCACAACCCAGTCTTCCATTTTTCTATTCAATTATCTGATCATCCAATATTGTCCTGACTAGACATCCAATATTTTTCCATCTGTCCATAAATATTTTCATAACTGTCTATTCAACTGCATGCCTGTCTGTCTAGCTTATGTCTAATGTCTACTCAACTGTCTGGCCACTGTCTCTCCCTTATTTATCCTCTAAGTTGCCTACTTAGCTTTCCTTTCAGTTAGCTCTAGTGTCTATCTATGTTACATGGTAGATTGGAAGCACCAGCTTATGAACTGAGTCAGAATAGAACACAAATCAGAACATAGGCTGGAAAAAACACTGAAGAACAGACCTAGACATAACTAGGACTATGGTTGGGACAAAAATCATCCCAGAATGGAAGCTCAGTACAACAAGGCTAGTGCTGGGACTAGACATCGAACTAGAAGAGGTAAAGCAATATTGATTTCAGGTTCGAGCCCATGTCAAGAACCTTTGATTATGAACTAATGGGGAGTTCTTACTGCGCATACCAAGACATTCGCCTGAAGAACACCTTACTAGGTCACCGTTTAGGGTATCTTTCCCGGAATCAATCCACTCATTGAAAAGCCTTTGCTATACCCTGCTAAGCTATACCTACTAGATTATATTATTGGCAGAACGCAGACCAGCCTGGACCATTAGAGGGCTACACCTTGATGAAGTTAGATATAAGTATAGTATGGGGAATACTTCTAGACGTCCGGCGAGCTCAGCCTCAAGTCTTGACTCCAGGCCCAAGTCTCAGTCCTATAATGGCTTTCTTTGGTAGCAGCTAGTACCAGACAGGGACAGACAGACAGAACAGACAGAACAGACAGGGACAGACAGGAACAGACAGCGGGACAAAACAGGAAGCTAAACTAGCAGTTTTCATTTTCATTGATGTCAATACTGCAAATAGGAATATCCACAAAACCTTACCGAAATGGAGCTGCAGCCAGANTTCATTTTCATTGATGTCAATACTGCAAATAGGAATATCCACAAAACCTTACGGAAATGGAGCTGCAGCCAGATCAAACGCTCTGAGTCCAGGAGCGACCTTGACCTTTTGTCCAGAGAGGAATATTCCAGACCCGAAGACGTCTTTACCCTAAACTCTGATCAAACTCCATGGGGGGACAGTTCGCGAGGAGTTGAAAAATGATGAAAACAGAAGACAGATGGACAACAGGCGAAACGAATAAGAGTACAAAGTGATGTTAATTCATCGGAGATACTCTTGGGATAACACAAATAATTCAACCAAACGCCAGTTACTCATGATTCCGCAGGCAGATCCATTGATAGAAGGGTATTTCATATCTAGCAATCATCTCCACTATGGAATAATGGGCTACAATACTGGTAGTACTAAGACGTATTTCTTGGAAGTATCACCACCTACTATGACGGGCTCCTACAGAGTGCTATGGACTACTGTGGATGAAAGTGGAAGATGATATTTTTGAGCTCGTTGATAAGTATGGATGAAAGTGGAAGATGATATTGTTGAGTTGGTTGATAAGTATATGAGTCCTGGTCTCATCAAAGCAAATATGAAGACCTGAACAACCCAGGACATCAGGGAGTACTTTGACAAGCACAGTCCAAGGGAGAAGAATTCGGAAATCTATGTGTTCATTGCCTATCACCGTCATAATCAACTGGGTCGGGATTTCAGAACTTGGTACTTCAGAGGCATGAGTGAAGTTGTTTATTTCATGTACCTCATGAACGATGGGCAGGACACTAAACAAATCATTAAAGTTTTGAATAGGTGTTTGAGAAGGGAACTGGTTGTACTTCCGAACAAGGACTGGACTACTAAAGTTTTTTTTGGACTAGTGGACTAGTGGACTACTACAATCTGCTAGACTAGTGGACTATTGGACTATTACAATCTGCTAGACTACTATGGACACTATAGAGGATGATTCAAAGTATGGGTATGTCTCTGGTGCCATCTTCCAGTACGGTTTACTACCACACCATATGCTATATACTACTAACCCATCACTATACTCCATCACTACACTCCATCACTATATGCTAGGTTCTTGTTACATCAGGTACTATGTTTACTATACCGGTATTGTCTAATACATTCTGTCAATATGGTATAGTTGGTGGTTTAATGAGAACATTGAATCCAATAGTCACAATCATTACTTGACTTTGGCCCAGAGACGTACAAGAGATGTACGGATCTTGGTAGGGATTTTGAACCGTGAGTCGGAAGAGTGACTTATATATGTATAGAATAGACAATAGCTAGAAATGGCTAGTTTAAGTATGTTATGAATAGTATCTAGAGGGTAGTACATAAAGACCAGTACATAAAGAGTAGTACATAAAGACCAGTACATAAAGAGTAGTACATAAAGACCAGTACATAAAGACCAGTACATAAAGACCAGTACATAAAGACCAGTACATAAAGACTAGTACATAAAGACTAGTACTCAGAGAATAGTACATAAAGACCAGTACATAAAGACCAGTACATAAAGACTAGTACATAAAGACTAGTACTCAGAGAATAGTACATACAGAGTAGTACCTAGGAAGTTACTAACGGTAGTACTCGATAGGTAGGAGGTAGTACTTTGGGGTAGTACGTTGGGGTAGTACTTTGGAGCACCTAATTAAGGTTGTATAGCAGACTGATGAAGGGGATGTAGGGAGTAGTATAGTGCAGTGCAGTGTAGTGTAGTATGGTCTGATGGTCTGGTCTGGTCTGGTCTGGTCTGGTATGGTATGGTATGGTATGGTATGGTGTGGTATGGTATGCTATGCTATAGTCCGACCCACCATACGTAGGGATCAACCTATGGGGATAGTATGAAACTACTGTCTGAGATAAAGGCCACTGTTACTCAGCCTCCTAATCAGCCTTCTACTCAGCCTTCTACTCAGCCTTCTACTCAGCCTTCATGTACGGAGTACTAGGAAGAACTGCGGTGAGTACATCAATGATCGCTAAGGAGTTGTTCCGCAGCGATCTCGGCTCTTGGAAAGTTCTATAAGTAGTAAGTAGCTCACATTCCTCACTTGAGGAGCATCAGCAAATAAAGATGACCTAGTACTTAACGTTATGGAAGAATCTAGCATGGAGGTCGTACCCGAAGATTTATCGGTACGAGGCTGACGTACAACAGAGCATCCACAAGGAGAAATTATACGGTACGAGCTGGAAATTTGAGGTCAACCGCACCTCAGCTCTACCTAGATATGCGCAAACACATGACATCCCCCAGCCTCGATGTTTGTATAGTAGTATAGTATAGTAGTATAGTATAGTATAGTAGTATGGTATGGATGAGTAACTCTTGTGTTCGAATTGGATTTCCTTGGTTCATAATGCACTGCCTTTATTGTAGCACACACCAAGAAATTTTGTGTCGTCACATGAGGAATATTTTTCTGCAATCCGTTAAGTTTCTGCAAGATCATCTAGATCATCAGTTGTATATTCCGAGTTAGGGTTGAGTGTAGCAAATCTAATTTGATGTTTCTCGTATTGAACGTTTTCTCGTATTGAACGTTTTCTCGTATTGACCTTTTTCTCGTGTTGAACGTTTTCTCGTATTGAACGTTTTCTCGTATTGAACGTTTTCTCGTATTGACCTGTTCTGGTATTGAACTTTTTCTCGTATTGAACCTTTTCTAGGGCGCCTAAGAGTATATTTTCCAAGCACCCAATTACGAAAGATCCAGGGTTGCTTATACTCAAGGAGAAAGTGGCAAGAGCCCAAACAGAATTGTATCTTTCTCAAGACATGGAAGATAGAAAACGCTTGGCGAATGTCTTGGCTTCGACCTTTGTGAAGAAGGTTGACACGCTTAAATTGGGGCTAAACACCGTTCATTCCAGCTTCTTGAAACATTTTGATGAATTTGGAAAAGAGCAAGAGCGGATTTTAAGTCGCCGTAATGATGAACTTATCAATCAGCTTAGACGTGGTGTGGCCGGCCAGGTGTGGGACATTGCAAATGAATTGAACCTTTTCTGGGATTAAACCTTTTCTCGGATTGAAGCTTTTCTGGGATTAAACCTTTTCTGGGATTAAACCTTTTCTCGGATTAAACCTTTTCTCGGATTAAACCTTTTCTCGTATTGAACCTTTTCTCGTATTGAACCATTTCTTAAATTCAAAGATTTTGTATCCTTTTGCCAGATCTCGTCTTGGTGTGACACCTTTGAGTGCCGCACCTGCATACAGAGCCCGGTTTCTGTTTTTTTGCTTTTTTTGGCAGGCAAGAGAACTATTAAACGAATTTGCCATGGTCCTTCATTTGGTTTTGATCCGATGATTTCATTTTTATCGTTTTTAGAAGTCAAAACCCTTTCATCAAGCCCGTTGGAAATTTCCCTGATTTCAGTATCTGGTGAATGTACATAAGTTCTCCACCGCTGTCACAAAATACTATACTTTCGTCAATAGGGACTTCCTTCCCTTTTCCCCGACTTGTAATAACACTATTCCATATTCTGAAGATTGGATGTAGGTGTTATTATTAACTTTGAAGTGCAGCTTCCTCTCCGTGAAAACCTGAAAGTAGTCTAATTAGAGACTTTGTTAACAAATGAGGTTACGCCAACGTGAGTTGGCGGCAGGTGTTATTGAAAGTTGGGATGAACAATCCGACTTCAATGGGAGATACTTGTGGCTGCTACTGGACCTGAAGAGAGTGGGAGTCTAGGCAACTCTTACGCCGACAAAGACGACGGCTGTCTGCGTCAAACTTTATGGTATGGTATAGTGAGGGTGTCCACATTAATCAGATACGCCTACAAACGAAAATCCCAGAGAATTCTTCATCCCACTAGCAAACAACGCTAGACTCAAGCTGTACCAACACGGGTCAGAACTGGTGGAAGTGCTGGAAAGTCTAGGATATATGAAAGTCTAGGATATATGAAAGTCTGGGATATATGAAAGTCTGGGATATATGAAAGTCTAGGATATATGAAAGTCTAGGATATATGAAAGTCAGTCGAGGTTACCTGTAATCTATACGTGGTAGATGTACGGCAGAATACCCACGAGAAGAAATTATTAAGGTACCAATTGGAAAACTGTGGAAAATTGTGGTCAACCGCACCATAGTTATACCAGGAATATGATAAGGAACATGTCCTTTTAGTGTCTAAATACATCCACATTGAGCCTGGTAAATTGATATCATAGCTAGAGGGATGCCTGATCTACCATCGGTAGGGCTCTGCTCTACCTATTAAGGTATTATGAAGCCTCTCCGTCTGAACCTACAATGACCATTGCTAAGACCTTTTACTCAGCCTTCCCTTCTCTTGAACAATTAGATAAGCAGCTCAGATTCCTTTTTTGAGAAATCATCAACGGGTAAAGATAAATTAGTACTTAACGTTACTACGGGATTCTAACAGTATGGTCTATTATAGTGTAGTACACTATAGTATGGTACACTATGGTACACTATGGTACACTATAGTATGGTACAGTATAGTATAGTATAGTATAGTATAGTATAGTATAGTATAGTATAGTATAGTATAGTATAGTATAGTATAGTATAGTATAGTGTAGTACACTATAGTACACTACAGTACACTACAGTACACTACAGTACACTACAGTACACTACAGTACACTACAGAACACTACAGAACACTACAGTACAGGGTCAGACATTTGTGGCCATTATAAACAAAAAGGTAGTGGGTGTGTGTACTACTGAAGCCATCTTGGATCATGCAAAGCAGTCCCGGTGGATGCACCATGACACTCAGGAAGTAGTTCCCAAGCTGGTAAGCAAGAATGCCAAGGTAGGAATCTCCAGGATCTGGATGGCTCCAAGGGGAGACGTTTGGGGTTAGGGTCTGTTTTACTCCACGTGGTGCTATAGAATAGTACACTGAAGTATATTATGGTATAGTGCAGCATATATGGTATAGTACAGCATATATGGTATAGTGCAGCATATATGGTATAGTATAATTCAATTCATGAGTCATCAATCCATAAAGTCATCAATCCATAAAGTTTTCTATATCAATCCATAAAGTCATGAATCAAATACTTGAGTTTTCATTGGCTCTGTGAAGTCCTAGTGGGTAGTCCATCTGAAGTAAAACTGCATTTATGAAAAAACTTTGAAATCTCCTCCTTTAGAACCATCACTATCCTCTGGTGTGTTTGTGTGGTACGGCCCGTGTGTGTGGTAAGGCCAAAGCTGACACGCTTAGAGAGCAAATCGCTCAGTTAAGAGAGATTACCGTCAAGGCCCATGCCGACGAAAAGCTAGACGCCTCTGAGTTGAAGAACAAGATTGAAAGACTCGGAACTTGCAGAACGACACTGCGAAAGGCCTTCGACTTTTGTTGCTGTACAAGACCAACGAGAATGACTCTCTCAACTTGTATGTTATGATTACACCCCGTCCTGCATGGTGTAAGTGTATAGTAATATATAAAAATCATTATGTATGTTGAATTCTTGTTGTTACGTCACGTAGTCTCTTTCTATGTTCATTCGTCGATGGTTATGGAAAGGGAGAAGAGGGATTAATTGGGATACTTGAGTAGTTGAACGGTGGGGTTAGCATAACCAACCTGTTGTTGCTAGGTACTTTCTAAGTGCTTCATACGTGCTTCCTAAGTGCTTCATAAGTGCTTCATAAGTGCTTCCTAAGTGCTTCATAAGTGCTTCCTAGGTACTTCCTAGGAGCTTCCTAAGTGCTTCCTAAGTGCTTCCTAGGTACTTCATAAGTGCTTGCTGGAAACCTCGTATGATGTATCCGTACCTCAGGTGTATCACGTACTTCGTACCAATATAGTAGATGAGTGACACAATGGAATAGTCATTGTTAGGATTGGAGAGCGTAGACTCATACATGAATAGGGAGCACCACTTATGGTGGTTCTAACAATATTTAATTTAATATATAAACTGAATGTCAAATTACATAGTACAGTAGGTATGGTATTTCTAGTTCGTGGTGGAAAGAGTGGTAGCATTGCTTGTTCGTAGTGGAAAGACTGGTAGCATTGCTTGTTCGTAGTGGAAAGACTAGTAGCATTGCTAGTTCGTAGTGGAAAGACTGGTTGTATTTTGTAGTGTGTGATTACTGGTGACCACAATGTAGTAGTGATGATTTTCCTGGAGCTAGTAGAAACATCCTTTATAAACGTTTATAAACACCCAAAAATATGCTTTATGAAAAACCTTCTTTCTAGAGAGCTTTGTAGTGTGTGTGTCTGAAGACAAGGTAACAGTATCTAGTTGATTACTCGTATATGGTAGCCCGGGTAATATACAGGACCCAGACACTTTACACTAGCAAAAAAAGAAAAAAAACATATGAGCAGGATACGGTCGCTATACAGACAACACATTTATAACAATAGGGATACGTGCATATAGCAGAGACAATGGGAGGACATGCGCATTGAACATCCTAATTAGACACACACATGCGCGTTGAACAGCCCAATTGGAATACACCAAATGAACAATAGCTCATCAAACGTAATGGATGCGGAACGAGGAAATAATAGTTTCGGAATGTATACAGAACCGAGATTTAATCAATTAGACACGTGTTTGCTAGAAATAGTTGAAGTGGTTGAAGTGGCGAAATGGTGGAAGTGGCCGAGTTGGTCCGTTTGGGTGCGTTTTGGTATGTATTAGGGCGTGAATGGGCCGTGTATTTGGGCGTGAATGTGTTTCGTTTCGTTCTGAGCAATTTAATGAGCAAATATCACGGCGTCTCTGAAATGAACAATATTCAAATATTCCTTTAATTGCAAACACTCATAACTTAGCTTCTCACAATAATATGCGGAAGGCGTATAAGGTATTGATATTATTGAGAAGGACTAAGAATTGAATATTTGGAAAAGAAGCCATACTCTCATACCAAGGTATAGTTTAATTCGTACTAGATTCTCCAATACGTTTACTACCAGATATTTATACTACCAGATATTTATACTAACCTTTTACTACATGGCTCTATTCTATTATAAGACATTGCACACCATGGTACCAATTTTACCCTTGATATATCAACAAGAAGTAATTGGTCAATGATACCATGCCAATAATACCATGGCCATAATCCTAAGCTGTACTGTCAAGTGAATCTTAGTGACAATAAGTATCAGAGTGATCGTTGGGTGGAGTAGTGAGAAGCAAATGAGAATATGGCACTCGACATCAAGTTCGGCCCAACACCACTCTAAATTATACATGCTCAGAGAACACGGTTTGGCAAGCTGTTTTCGAACCTCTTATCTGTTCCTAGTGTCCGTTCCTAGATGTTCTGAGATTATATGCACCCAAGGTCCTTTGAGATCTCTTCAAAATAGTCCTATTTCGACCTAAGACCTAATTTGAAGTCTATCCTTTTCTGCCTGAGAACCCTTGTCGTCAGAACCCTTCCCAGATTCCTGCCTATCAGTTTCCTCGAGCTTCCTGCCTATCAGTTTCCTCGAGCTTCCTGCTTATCAGTTACCTCGAGCTTCCTGCTTATCAGTTACCTCGAGCTTCCTGCTTATCAGTTTCCTCGAGCTTCCGGGCCCCCATCTGGTCGATCATCATCATCAGCACTGGCTTCAATATCATAGAGACTCATCATCCTGCATGTCATGCTTGTTGTCCATATCAAGTTGACGTTATTGAGGCCCTTCCACATTGGAAAAAAACACATCCTCCAAATCTCCTCCTCCTTCTGCTCCCGCTCCTCTTCTTTATACTGTAAGGAACACACAACCATCGTCTCATCGTCTAGGGTCTCATCGTCTAGGGTCTCATCGTCTAGGGTGTCATCGTCTAGGGTGTCATCGTCTAGGGTGTCATCGTCTAAGGTATCATCGTCTAAGGTTTGCAGGCACATCAACAGAATAAAAATTGGATGTGGTTTAGCCTAATTAAAGCTTTATTTTGGGGCCTGCTTTATTTCTAATTGGTTAAATATAACAGTGTGGAGTTTCGCATTCAACATCATTGGCAATCCGTACTGTTTTAAAATAAGCTGCATGTACAAAAAAGCATTAAAAGTAACTATCAATGGAATGTATCGATAACGAATGGAAAAGGTTGAAATACTAAGTTCCCCATCCATTCACCATATAGCATGTTGTAGGTCGTAATAGTAGGTCGCAATACTCGAAACTAAGTATAGATTAAGCAGTAACTTTATACACACTGGTCCTAATGCTAGACCTAGACCTAGACCTAAACCTAATACTATTACTTCAGAGACTATGCGACCCACACTCAATTAAGAAGATACCAAAGACCATACTAATTGTTAGAACCGCCATGGGTAGACGCACTACCCATGGGTATTTTAGAGCCTAAAGTCGATTAGTCAGCTACTCGCCGCTGAGTCTGACTGCTCTCTCCTTTGGTTACTCTCTCCCTTGGTTACTCTCTCCCTTGGTTACTCTCTCCCTTGGTTACTCTCTCCCTTGGTTACTCGTTTCTTTTGTTGACCAGGTGCAGTTTACTCCTGCATTTGGCACCGAATGACCGATGAAGTCATCTCACCTCATCGGCTCATCTCATCGCTTGGTTTTACCAGATTGGTATTGAAATAGCTCAGATTCCTCTTCTGAGGAACCATCTACGAATAGTTAACGTTAGTACTTACCGTCACAACAAGAAGCTAACACTAATAGTGAGACTATAGTTAGAGTATAGTCAAAGTATAGTCAAGGTATAATCAAAGTATAGCTAAAGTGTCAGACCCACCATAGGTAGGGATAACTGCGAGATTATTGCAACCTCTCTGCCCGATACAACGGCTATTGTTAGACCCACCAGAGGTAGGGATCTACCTATAGAGGTATCTTTCGAAAAAAAGGCTACGAATGCCAGTGACTCATCCATGGCATCTTCACCCGTGTCTTGGCCTCACCGATTCACCTTACCCCGTGACATGGCGTGTAACCTCCCTGCTTCACTCTGGTATTCACTGGCTAGCTACATAAACCACTCGGATTCCCACTTATTGGGAATCCATCAACGAATAAAGGTACCTTAGTACTTTCCGTTATAACAAGAATCTAACATAAAGTATAATCAAAGTATAGTTAAAGTATAATCAAAGTATAGTTAAAGTATAGTTAAAGTATAATCACAGTATAGTGAGTACTAATAATGTTAGTTTCTTGTTGCTACGTCAGTTACTCTCTTTGTACCATGTTCATGCGCCACTGGCTCCTCCTAGAGGAACTATCGCAGCTTATATAGACTAGTCCGGCACTCATTAACATCGATCGTTTGGTTAGGTTTACTCTTCTTTGAGAAAACCAACTCCTCTACCCCAGTACCATTTTGGCACTTTCCCAGAGGACCAATATTGCGTTCCAGTCCCACAAGCATGTTACAGGCATATTCCTGGAATGGAACGGTATCCGTTTCACTGGATTGCAAGCACCAATTTTATGTGAAAGGTCAAAAGAAGGCATCTGGCTCCAAGAAGTGTTTCTGTGTGCAGGAGCGACCCTTTAGAAGCAAGATTCTGTTCACCGGGAAATTGGCCGATTGAAGAGTGCAGCCAAGAGCCGAAACTAAATAGACTGCATGTGGAAGATTCACATCCAACATCAGCTCGAAATGTTCCTGAGTGTCGTTGTAGTAGGTGGCCAAAAGCCACTGTATCGACACAGGCACTATACCAGGAAGTGTATACAGTTCCACAGCCCCCAGTAGCGCCAGGGCAAATAGATTTGTGTCTCTTATATCATCCAAAGCCGTTTTCAAAGTAGCTAAGTAACCTTTCAATAACACCTCGTCGGTGCTTGCGAGACCGATGCGGAGGCAAGTAATAGACTTTTGAAGGACATTGAATATTGCGCCAAGGACAGTTTTTGGCATGTGCCAGTAGACACAATTTGTCCAAGTGCAGGGTTTTAAGTTGGTGATTGAAAGCTGCGATATCGGGCAAGTTAAGGGGAAGCACGGAGTGTTTCGGCTGGCAATCCATATCATTGAACCGAAGCATAATAAGCAGTTGACAAGATATGCATTGAAGATGGTTACTCCCTCTCTTGGTGTTCAACCAGCCTGCACGGGCACACTCGAGCTCCGTTAGAATATCGTCAGTGGTATATGGGATTGCGCAGTTTAGAGACGTGTAGGGTTCAAGTCTTTGGAGGAGCTGTGGCCTTGAGTAAGGATTGAAGAGCAGAGGGATCGTCTTCAGTTTAGAGAGGGTTTGGGCCTTCTTCAGCTTCGATCGGTGGTATGCAAAATGATGCTTTAACTTGACGGAACTGAACAACTGAATATCTGGATGAGATGCATAGGGTGTTGGTGTAGATGGCTTGGACTGAGAGCATAGACGTCGTAATGAGGGCCAAAGGGACCGCTCAACCTCTGGTCGACTAGTACAGCGTTCAACATCCACATAGGTAGTTGACTGCCCTTAGTAGGTCTAACAATACTTGTGAATACTTATGTGAGGGCTTGTAATACTATTGGGGTCTGTAGACATATCGAGGTCTGTAGACTTATCGAGGTCTGTAGACTTATCGAGGTCTGTAGACTTATCGAGGTCTGTAGACTTATCGATCTGCAGTGTTAGATCCACCATAGCCAGGGCCCTGCCATGAAGGTATTCTGAAGCCTCTCAGTCCGGTTGTTACAATGGCCATTGCAAAGGCCGTGTCACGACCATCGTTGTATGAAGCACTATGATGGTCCTTTCGGCTATTCTAGAACAATCCTTACCATTGTTCTGGTGGAGAGTTTTTCGGTGCCACGTTTCTCTCAAAGTATATAAACCACTCCGGCTCCTCTCTGAGGAACCATCAACGAATACAAGTTTAGGTTAAAACACGTTATAAAGAACATAATATGCAGTACTTATTGAGGTCTGCAATACTTACGTAAAGTCTTGGTACCGTTATCAACACCAAACCAGATCTATATTAGCTTGAGACTTGAATCAATTCGGCGTTATACACTAATCTTTCCAAGATAAAAAAAAGGGCCATTTATAACTGTACAAATAGCTCAGAAGGTGCTCAGAAGGTTCTCAGTCCTTAGTATGAAGCCATTAACCCTCAAGCATTAAAGGTGAAGGTTTTTTTTGGCCCTAGTCTAAAGAGCAAGAAAAGGGATAGTCTTGCGCCGCCAAAGAAAGCTTCCCTGTAAAGCTTCCCTGTAAAGCTTCCCTGTAAAGCTTCCCTGTAAAGCTTCCACTCTAAACGTTTGGACGTCCTGCTTAGAAAGCCTAATGTGTTACGCCTCCTGAAACAAGAGTTCCTGCTTCCAAAATATGGCACTGGCAGGTAATTCAGATTCATTCGGACTTGGTCAATTCTAATTTTGTCAATTCAACTGTCGTGGTAGATCTAGTTACATACCAAAGCAAACTAAATTTAGGTCAATGGACATAAATGGTAGCATGTTTCCTAGTCTTCAGGTCTTCAGCTCATGTATTCTCAAGACCAAACTTCTCTTGATACTGTAAAGTGTGACAATCCGAACATCGTGAATCAGGTATCTGACGGTCAGTTCAAGAAAGGAATGAAGCACGTCGAGAGAAAGTATTCAGTGGTCATTCAGTATGTTCAGAGAAGCTTGATTGATGTTGAGTACATCAGTACAAAGAAGAACTTGCTCTGGACATATCTTCCCTGTCTATGTTTCGATGAAAAGGGCAAGGTGAGGATACTAGAAAAGCGGATGAGCTATCTCGTACGCACGCTCACGCGGAACATCACGCTTGAGAAGCCTTATGTCGCAGCTCAGGCTTCAGGGGAGTGTTAACGCGTGAGTACATTACGCATACGTGTTAGAGCTCAAAGTCTGAGCGTGCGTGATTTAAGCACTGCGCTTAAGTCGCAATGTTTCAAAGAGGCACGTCCACTCCAATATAAAACGAGGGGCTGCCACCCACGTTTGTAAGGGGAGGATTTCTTCCGTAGGGTCAAGTGATGGGGTGGACTGGACCCAAGTCACAATCAATGAAGGTAAGTCTGAAACTTAGCATAAAGTTTATGAGACAGACCTTGCGCCTGAGTTTATATTCTTCATGATATCGTCTATTGGAGTGTCCGTAAGGTGTCACTAAGGCGTCAATGGACTGTCCCTAGGGTGCTTGGTTGTGTCACTGGACCTTCACTGGACTGTCCCTAGGTGTTTGGTTGTGTCACTGGACCTTCACTGGACTGTCCCTAGGTGTTTGGTTGTGTCACTAATCTGTACTAAGAAATCCGTCTTGTGGTCACTAGTGATCCCCTTTATATATACTTTGGATTCTGTGGACTCTTTGCTTTTGCGTGGGGACTTGTTAATCCCTTGGCTGAAGTCCAATCCTGACCCCAAGACCCAGTTATAATACTAGCCTCCACCCATGTATTCCTCGGAACCTTATGAAGCCTGTCCAATACCTCTGGACTGCATACAACACCGTAGCTGCAAACACACTTCAGCACATTTCACATGTTCAACAGTATAGTACTATAGCATTAGAGTGATAGAGTAAAGAAGGTGGAATTCCTGTATTATGAACGAGTCTTTACCTCATACATTAGTTTAGTATATAGTGTTATGTTCTTTAGTACATTCATGCCTAATTGGTAACTATATTCGTTGATGATTCCTCAGGAAGAGGAAGGGGAAACGGCGGTACTTAAATACTCCGCAACAGAGCAATCCGTAGTAGCGGCGAGCCGACCTGATTATATATACTGGGCACTTGACCTCAATCCCTGTATGGGTAGAGCATTTATACGGCATCTAACATATGGTAGTATATAGTAGTGTAGTAGAGTAGAGTAGTAGAGTAGTGTAGTGTAGTAGAGTAGTGTAGTGTAGTAGAGTAGTGTAGTGTAGTAGAGTAGAGTAGAGTAGTAGTGTAGTGTAGTGTAGTAGAGTAGTGTAGTGTAGTAGTGTAGTAGAGTAGAGTAGAGTAGAGTAGTAGAGTAGAGTAGTGTAGTAGAGTAGAGTAGTGTAGTGTAGTATAGTAGTGTAGTATATACATTGATGCTAGAAGGGACAACGTTTGATTTAGGTATGATGGAGTCATGGTAGACTATGGACTGGTGATTATGATGGACTGTCACTGGACTGTCACTAGACCGTCACTGGACTGTCACTGGACTGTCACTGGACTGTCACTAGACCGTCACTGGCCATCACGAGACCGTCACTGGCCATCACGAGACTGTAATCCATGGTTTTGAAAGGACCACTAGATATACCCGTTGAAAAGGTACACACGGAGTTGAATTGTCAAAAATCTAGTAAGACGTATAATACCTTGATCAGCAGTGGGATAATAAAATCGACCATTCAACCATGCCATTAACGAGTCAGTGCCTTACACCATAATTGAATTCACACAGGCTATTAACGACCATAGGGATAAATTCGCTTGTCCAGTCAATGGCCTGAACCCTGTACACTTGACGTTGTACACTTGACGTTGTACACTTGACGTTGTACACTTGAAGTTGTACACTTGAAGTATTTTCCAGTCCGTATTGTGTAGTCTATATTGCCCATTCACTGCCCATCCACTACTCATTCACTGCCCATCCACTGCTCATTCACTATTGGCCACTGGACTCACTGAGCTGTATTGTGACGAGTACTGGGTGTAGTTAGTATATCATTATCATCCCTCTGCCTGAAACAACACCTTTAGCAAAACTCCCAGTCTTTGATGACAAACTAAGGACACACTAAGGACACACTAAGGACATACCAATGACATACCAATGACATACCAATGGCTATGACTATAGACCCGTGTAAAAAGGGCACACAGTTGAATAATGTAAACAATCACTATCCTACATATTATTAACTATTGTTCTCGTAATATTACTATACCACAGACTCTACTTTGATACCCTTTGTTCCATTACATACTACTGTACACTACTGTACACTATTGTACACTACTGTACACTACTGTACACTACTGTACACTACTCTAAACTACTCTAAACTACTCCTCTGGTCCACCAGTACAGGTTTCAACATCCGCATAGATTGTTTACTACCCATGGTGGGTCTAACAGATTCTTTATTTTGCTTTGGTAGTATGTACTTAAACTATGTAGTATATAGTGTTGTATAGTGTTGTATAGTGTTGTATAGTGTTGTATAGTGTTGTATAGTGTTGTAGAGTGTTGTAGAGTGTTGTAGAGTGTTGTATATAGAAATACTATGAGGAAAATACCTAGTGTGACTCATCCACTGGATGTTACCCCATGGTTAACCATAGGTTCTCCTACTTATGATATACTCACTCACTCACCTTATTCATACACCACAATCAGGACATATTACCCCTGATTCATATCCATATACAGATACTATCATTCACCTTTCACTCTAAATATCACCACATAGTCACTCTCCTATCCACACTAGTAGAGAGTGATATCATACTATGACGTATTATTCCACATCTGACTCCATGTGCTCACTATTCCACATCTGACTCCATGTGCATATGGTCACATGATACTATACCGTACCCCCACATGCCAACAATGACTATTTTCGAAATCCCACATATCCATTGACGCCATATTGACGATCCCACATATCCATTGATGTCCCATTGACGATCCCACATACCTATTGATGTCCCATATTATTTTATGTCCCACTTACTCCACATTATCAAACACGTTCACCATAATGAACATTAAAAGTAAACAACCAATACTCCAGTACTCCAATACTCCAGTACATCTGTATATGGGATTTTCAATTTGAAGTGGTTGGTGTATGAGAATTTCAGGGTTCCAGTGGTTCCGTGTATGAGATGTTCTGAATTCCAGTAATTCATATTTCACTAGATGAGTTTCCAATATGGGTCATCAGAAATGTGGTTCTTTGTCGATCTTGTCTTGTCTTGCATATACCTGTGGTTCCATTATTAAGCATAATGCGTATTTCACCAGACACAATTGTTAACCATTGAATGAAAACAAATCGAAGATCCACTTTCGACTGTTTTTTGGACTGTTTTTTCGTACTGTTTTTTGGACTGTTTTTTCGTACTGTTTTTTGGACTGTTTTTTTGGACTGTTTTTTTCGTCTGGATTGAATGCCAAATATTGATGTAATAGTTATGAGCCTTGTTCTAAAAATTATGAGCACAACTCAACAAACAAAGTTACGAACCCGGTCTTATCCAATAATAAGACTTATTCTAGACAATTCACTTTTTGA
Organism: Metschnikowia santaceciliae; assembly: GCA_002374485.1. Lineage (NCBI taxonomy): Eukaryota > Fungi > Ascomycota > Pichiomycetes > Serinales > Metschnikowiaceae > Metschnikowia > Metschnikowia santaceciliae. Next base: position 15,320 of record NKZN01001459.1, on the reverse strand, counting down.
CCAGCTTGAACGGTTAACGGTACCATTGTTGACTACGCTGGTAAATGCGAATCCGTTCATTGGACGTATAAAATGCAGGTATTATTGTTCCAGCTGCAGTCCTTCGGGACTATGCAGCCGGCCATTGTTTTCTGGACCATGCAGCTGCGCTCGTCTATTGTTCAACGAACGTTGCTGCGTGCCATTGTCTTGAGGCGTTTGTTCCTCCTATTGTTGACTCTGCGCCATGTTCTAGAGCCTAGCCCTGTGTCATGTCATAGTCTCAGACACACCCAGACAGACAGACAGACGGACAGACGGACAGACGTTTTCTTACCTCCGACATCTGAACCACACATATCTTCTAATAACTGACTCATTGACATCTTCTGACTTCCGACTCTCTGACATATGACTCTTGTCATCTTCTGACTCTGAGCTGACTCTGACGCTGAATCCGACTTCTTCTCTAGACATCCGTCACACAGCCCTTGGAGGCGTCGTTAACCAACTTGTAGAACTTAAACAATGTTCCTCTTTTGTACCTTGGCTCTGGGGCAACCCATTTCTTTCTTCTCTCAGCCATGGTCTCTTCATCCACCAACAAATCGATCTTGTTATTTTCCGTGTCAATGACAATCTCGTCTCCATCGTTAACCAATGCAATTGGGCCTCCCACGGCAGCCTCTGGCACCACGTGGCCAATCAAGAATCCGTGAGATCCTCCAGAGAAACGCCCATCGGTGATCATGGCCACGTCCTGGCCCAATCCGTATCCCATCAAGGCGGACGATGGCTTCAACATCTCTGGCATACCTGGGCCTCCCTTTGGTCCCTCGTATCTGATGATACACACAGTCTTCTCGCCCTTCTTGATCTCTCCGGCTTCCAAAGCAGTGATGAATGCATCTTCACGGTCAAACACCCGGGCCTTACCTTTGAAGTAGGTTCCCTCCTTTCCGGTAATCTTGGCCACACACGATCCTGGAGCCAAAGATCCCTTCAAGATTTGCAAATGTCCATTGGGCTTCAATGGGTTGCTGATGGGTCTGACGATATCTTGGCCTTCTGGCAAGCCTGGGAGCTTACTCAAGTTCTCCTTGATCGTCTTACCGGTGACGGTGTATTGGTCTCCGTCAATCATGCCCTCTGCAAGCAACATCTTCATGACAGCTGGGGTTCCCCCGGCGTATTGCAAGTCGGCCATCACGTACTTACCAGAAGGCTTGAAGTCGGCCAAAAGAGGCGTGTTGTCGGAAATTCTTTGGAAATCATCCACAGTGATTTCAATGCCCACGGAAGATGCAATGGCAATGATGTGCAACACAGCATTGGTGGATCCTCCGGTAGCAATAATGTAGGTGATGGCGTTTTCAAACGACTTCTTGGTCATGATCTCCTTGGGCTTCAAGTCCAACTTCAACAAGTTCTTGATGGCCTCTCCCACAGAGGCACACTCCGCAGCCTTTTCCTTGGACACAGCTGGAGCAGACGAAGAGTAAGGCAAAGTCATTCCCATCACCTCTGCTGCTGAAGCCATGGTGTTGGCAGTGTACATACCACCACAAGCACCAGGACCAGGACAAGCGTTTCTGACCACGTCCAAACGCTGTTCATTGGAGATCTTCTTGGATAAGAATTGACCGTAAGACTGGAACGCGTTGATAAGGTCAATTTTCTCAGGGATTTCTGCAGAAGTTCCACAACTAGGGGATCCAGGAAGAATGGTACCTCCGTACACCATGAGCGAAGGTCTGTTGTGTCTACCCATGGCCATAAGAACACCAGGCATGTTCTTGTCACAGGAAGGAATGGCCACGGAACCATCGTACATCTGGGCCATGATCATGGTCTCGAAAGAGTCGGCAATAATTTCTCTCGATTGCAATGAGTACTTCATTCCCTCAGTTCCGTTGGTGATACCATCAGAAACACCAATGGAATTGAATTGCATACCCTTCAAACCGGCCTTGTTCACGGATTCCGTACAGGCATTATTCAAATCCATCAAGTGAATGTTGCAAGGGTTTCCGGTCCACCACACAGATCCAACACCGACCTGAGCCTTGGAAAAGTCCTCATCGGTAAATCCCGTAGCGTAGAGCATGGCCTGCGATGCTCCCTGTGACATATCTTGTGTGACAATGGAGGAATATTTGTTCAAGTTCTTCTGAAGCGAACATGCCGTGCTTGAAAAAGCCCGGGCCCCGTATTTGGTCAACTTCATTGTGTTTCGAGGGAATAGGTTTTTTTCGGCCGTGTTGCGCCGGCTTTCTCTTTATCTTTTTTCACCTCGCGCGTCAGGTGACTCATTTTGTTGTCAGGCCAATCACAGCCTGCTCATTAATATACCTGCGAAAAGAACCCCTCCTCCACGAAAGCACGGATGCATATGGGGTCCATCAGATGCGAAAGATAAGCTTTACATTGTATCGGAGTCAACCGCACATCGCCATGTCACGTGCCCGGTCAAACCTCTCAATAATATCTGGCTGTAAATCACCCCTAAATAATAATGCTGTAAATCCCCACTCAAATATTTCGGGTGTAAATCCCCACTCAAAAATAGTGGGCTGTTTTTTCCCCTCTTAAACATTTTGGCTGTAAATTCTTTGACACTCGGACCTGTGACCCAAAGTTGTTCGTTCTTTCCATTGTTAAATTGTTGGGATAATCAATACCCGAAATTATCTTTGCGTCTGATTCTTGAAGTGTTGAAGGCTCCTGATTTCGCTATTAGTATGAGTGCACGTGACGAAGTCTCAAATTTTAGGTCAATTCAAAATTAGGAAGGGGAGGCCGGCTTTTTATAGGCAGCATTCCGGCGTTAAATGTTGAACTCGCCACCTCCTTGTGTACGACTTTGCGCTCTCGTTTCATCGGTTCATCGCAGCACGACATGCATATGCAATGATGGGGAGGCGGATGGCGGATGCAAACTGGTGCATAACCTCGCATGTATGGGTATAAAAGGACGCCTTTCCCCCTGCTTTACCAAAGTCGTATTTTTTGAAAGACCTGCATTAAGTTTTTTGTGCTTGGCACGTGCGCTCACTTTTCTGTCAATGTACGGCTGGTTCTAGAATGGCCCCAAATCCTCGTACCCAACACAAGATCTACAAGTGCCCCTTTCTTCTTAAAATCATGTGATTCCCATCACGGGTTTTCTCGGAAGTTAGTGGTTGACTACGGGATTGGTTGTGGCTGCGAAATGCTGCAAATGCCGCACGGAAAAACGTGGAAGTGTACGGGTTTCAGTGGGCCACTTGAGAATCGCGGTGCAAACGGCTGAACACCTTTCCCTACTCCAACTCAAATCATGAAACCCAAAGTGCTCTTCATCGGCGACCTCAACGAAAACCTTCCTGAATACAAGGCGTTTGTCCAGAAGTACGAGTGCATCAAGTACACCTTGCCTTCCACCAAAGAAGAGGTGGTGCACGACTTCCAAACAAAATACCATGACGTGGACGCCATTTACGGCGCATGGTTGGGTTTTGTATTGGTTGGCGGATTCCGAGACGAGCTTGTGGCCAGTGCAGGCGACAAACTCAAGATTGTGGCCATTTGTTCAGTCGGTCATGACTCTTACGATGGAGAAGCCATGGCCAAGCGTGGAATTGCTTTGACCAATGTGCCTTCCACAGGTGCTGCAGGCCCAGTTGCCGATTTGGTGCTCTTCAACACTTTGGCTGCTTTCAGAAACTTTGGTATTTCCATCGGTAACATGAAACCCTCCAAAAACCATACCGTGAATATACGGGCTGAATTACAGGATGCTCCATTTGACACGGTCCAAGGAAAAGCAATTTTGGACCAGAATCCAGCCCGAAGCTACTCCTTTGGTGAAGTAGTTGCAGGCCGAGGGTGTCTCAACCCAAGTGGGCACGATGTGGTGATTGTGGGGTTCGGCAACATTGGCCGGACAATTGGTGCCCGGTTGAGTGCTATTGGCATGAACATCCACTATGTCAAACGCATCCCCTTGAGTGCTGAGGAAAAGCAGAAGTTGGGTTACGAGGCCACCTACCACTCCAACATTGCAGAAACGTGTGCTTTTGCTGACTTGGTGGTGGTGTCGTGTCCTTTGACCAATGATACCCGCCACCTCATCGATTCCGAGCTCATTAACAAGTTCCACAAGCCCATCCGTATCATCAATATCGGCAGAGGGCCAATCATTGACGAGCAGGCATTGGTGGATGGGTTGAATGCAGGCAAAGTGATGTTTGCAGGATTGGATGTGTTTGAACAGGAGCCCAAGATTCACGAGGGATTGTTCAACCGCCAGGACGTGATCTTGACCCCTCACATTGGGGCATCGACGGTGGAAAACTTCGACTACACGGCAGTAAGAGCTATGGAGAACATCGAGGCCGTGTTACTGGGTGCAGAACCTTTCACCAGGGTGAACTAGGCCTGTCCAGGTGTTTTGGCTCTAAATTGTTGTCCGCCAAGGTGGTGAAAATGCATACAGTGGTATGAAAACAAGGCAGTATACAAGTGGTTTCAAAAAGGTGACGTCAAAAGGGTGTATCAAAGAAGATGCCGGGAAAATAATAACAGACAGGAATGATTGGCCAGGCCTAACGGTCTCAATCGTTTATTTTGAAGTGAGTGGCCAAGGCCACCTGAACTAGTGATATTCACGGTATAACCGTGAATGACCAAAGTCCAGTGACCAGCGAAGTCACCAGGGGAAAAACAATGAAGGGTACGAGTGGAAGGTACGAGTGAACTACTAGTGAAAGATCCTAGTGAAATAACCAGTGAAGAGCACAAGCGAAAGTGACTAGTGAAAGGTGTTAGTATGCAGTCAATGTGGCAGTAACTGTACTAGTGACCGTGGCCGGACTTCGGTATTCGATATGAACTAGTGGTTGTTGAGCTGCTGTTGAGCAGTGTATTAGTGAATTACACTACAATAGTGGTTACTTCCGGTGACTTTCAACAGTGGCTATGCCAAAGTTGTGCCCCAGTGACTAGGGTGATGTCCTTTCACTACCAACTGACAGTGATCAATGAAAGTGATGATACAGAGACTTGTTCCGTGATCATTAACCATTGACTACTCTCAGTTGCCAGTGACTGCTAACTACTTACTGAAAAGTGGCCAGTGACCATGCCAGTGACCATGCCAGTGTCAGTACCAGTGTCAGTACCAGTGACTAGTGACCGTACCAGTGATTACTGTTTTGATTACTGTCTTGATTACTGTCTTGATTACTGTCTTGACTACTGTCTTGACTACTGTCTTGACTACTGTCTTGACTACTGTCTTGACTACTGTCTTGACTACTGTCTTGACTACTGTCTTGACTACTGTCTTGACTACTGTCTTGACTACTGTCTTGACTACTGTCTTGACTACTGTCTTGACTACTGTCTTGACTACTGTCTTGACTACTGTCTTGACTACTGTCTTGACTACTGTCTTGACTACTGTCTTGACTACTGTCTTGACTACTGTCTTGACTACTGTCTTGACTACTGTCTTGACTACTGTCTTGACTACTGTCTTGACTACTGTCTTGACTACTGTCTTGACTACTGTCTTGACTACTGTCTTGACTACTGTCTTGACTACTGTCTTGACTACTGTCTTGACTACTGTCTTGACTACTGTCTTGACTACTGTCTTGACTACTGTCTTGACTACTGTCTTGACTACTGTCTTGACTACTGTCTTGACTACTGTCTTGACTACTGTCTTGACTACTGTCTTGACTACTGTCTTGACTACTGTCTTGACTACTGTCTTGACTACTGTCTTGACTACTGTCTTGACTACTGTCTTGACTACTGTCTTGACTACTGTCTTGACTACTGTCTTGACTACTGTCTTTCCCTCTGTCTTTCCCAATGCAAGTGTTTCATTGATCAATTATTGACCACTGACCACTCACTGAGCTCACCACTAGCTATACTTTCACCAGCTTCCAGACTACCCAAAACATATTTTTCGAATGAACTTCTCACCTACCTCTATATAGTGCCCAAGTGTATATAGAACATAATCAGAGCAGAGCCAGAGCCACTCGTAGTACGAGTGTCAGTAGCAGGCAGTAGCAGGCAGTAGAAGGCCGCGCCAGGCAGTAGCCAAGGCTGGTGTACGGAGGTCGCGCGCGGGGCCGGAGCAAGGTGAAGTTCGCTCTCCTCTCGCTCCCCATTTCTCCCGTCACCGTCATGGCTTCCCTATACAAAGGCGTCTACTCAGCCATCTACGACTACGACGCCACCACGCCTGAGGAGCTCTCCGTAGCCGCAGGCGACTTGCTCTACATCTTGGAAATCTCCAACGTGGACGACTGGTGGACCGTCAAAAAGAGGGCTTTACCTATAGCTGGACAAGACGTCGACGAGCCCGTGGGCTTGGTGCCGTCGAATTACATTGAACAGGCCCCCGTGGTGGCCACGTGCACGACCCTCTATGATTACGACAAGCAGACGGAGGAGGAGCTCTCGTTTAAGGAGGGGGAAGTATTTGATATTTATGATACGGCTGATCCTGATTGGCTATTGGCTGGCAATGGCACGGCGTACGGGTTTTTGCCGTCCAATTACGTGACCTTGAGTCAGGGACTGGCCCAAGGTGTAAACCAAAGTCTGGGGCAAGCACAGCACCAGGCTCAGAACCAGGCTCAGATTGGCGCTCGGACCCGAGCTCAGAACCAGACCCAGGGACAGAACCAGACACAAGGGTTTGGCCTGGGCGAGTCTTTGAATGTGCCTGCTTCAGGAAGTGGGGCCACTCATAGCCAGTTCCGAAATAGGGCTGCTTCCACACAGGAACGGAGTGGGGGAACGGAACGTGGTGGGGAAAGGAGTGATCTCTATGATTTGAATGGAGACAAAATGGAAGCGAGCGATGGAAATGGAAATTCGGGTGTGGAAAGTGAAGATGAAGCACCTCCGCCAATGCCCACGCGGCCGGGCTCAAAACCAGCCTCTACGGTTGGGCCGACTCAGGGCTCAAAACATGGGCCGCTGAAATTTGGCTCGGAGCAAGAAGAGGATCTCGGTTCTTCTTCAATTGGTGCTGGTGACAATTCTTCGCCACAGCATGGTTTTGATGGTGAGTATTTCCGGTGGTATATTGACGAGGTGGATGGACGCAAGAAGAGACCGGTGGTTTTGGCCATTGGAAACGGGCTCATCATCCTCAAGCCCAACTCGTCCAACCCCAAGAAACTCTCGTTGAAATCAGCCTCGTCTCTCGATAACAACTGGCGCATCCGGGATTTGGTCAACTATAACCAGGAGAAAAAACACGTTTTCTTCGACTTCAAGAATCCCCAGGCGTCCATTGAGTTGCATGGAGGCACCAAGGACGTGGCCGAGGCCATTATTGCCGTTTTGGGCGACTTGAAGGGTGCAGAGGAAGCACGTGGATTGAAAGAAGTGGCTAGAGCAGCCCTGACCAAAACCTCAGAGTCCAATAAGCGTGTGGGTGTGTTGCTTTTCGATTTCAAGGCCCAGTCCAACGATGAGTTGCTGTGCAAAGAAGGCGATGAGGTGTACGTTGTGGACCTGAAGAAATCCAAGGAATGGTGGCTCTGTGAACGGGTTTCGGATGGCCGACAAGGTGTGGTTCCTTCCACGTATATCGAGATCATTGCTACTACCAATTTGGACAAGTTAACGGACGGAGTTCAACGCAGAAAGTCCAAAAAAGCATCTCCTCTGAAGGGAAGAGTGGTTGAAACCGCCAAATCCCCCAAGTTTCGGGACAGAGACGACCGGGACAGGATTCGTGAGTCGGACCGCAAAAAACGGGTCGAACCCTCGGCCAAAGCCGAGCTGAATATGCCCAATTTCCACCGCATTCGTACATGGATCGACAGTTCCGGATCGTTCAAGGTCGAGGCCGAGTTCTTGGGCTTCAAAGAGGGCAAGGTGCATTTGCACAAGACCAACGGAGTCAAGATCGCTGTGCAGGCCACCAAACTCTCGATAGAGGACTTGGAGTACGTCGAGAAGGTGGCCGATGTACTGCTTGACAAGTACAAGGAGGAGTTGGCCAAGCAGCTGGCCAAGAGGGAGCGGGCCCGGGCTGCCAAGAGCCCCACCAAATCAGCCACAGCTGTTATCAATGACGTGGCTCCACCAAAACCGGATCGGGCCAAAGCCACTCCAATTCCGCAATCCGAGCCCGACTATGACTGGTTCGATTTCTTCCTTTCTTGTGGCGTGGACATTGGAAACTGCCAGCGGTACTCAGTCAACTTCAGCAAGGAGCAGATGGATGAAACCATTTTGGAGGACATCACTCCTTCTCTTTTAAGGTCTTTGGGATTGAGAGAGGGAGATATCTTGCGTGTGATGAAGCATTTGGACCACAAGTTCCACCGGGAAAAATCCGTGCCTTCTGAAACACCCACCGGGCGTCTTTTCACAGAACCAACGGGTGCATTGAAAAACAACAGCACCACGGAATTGTCCAAGGTCACAGCCAACGCGTTGCCAGTTCCAGTCAAGGAAGCACCCAAAAATGAAGACGATGCATGGGCCATCAAGCCTGCACTGAGAAGCAACGAAGCACCCAAACCCCAATTTACCGGCTCTTTGCAGGATCTTGTGGATATTCAGCCTTTAGATGGAAAATCCCAAAGTGTGGTGACTGCTCCTGCAGCTGAACCTTTGACTCCCGTGAAGACCCAAAGCCTGGCTCCTCAGCAGCAAATGTCCATGAGTCAGCTGAAGGAGAAAGAATTGCCTGAGATCAAGCCTGCACAAACGGGCTTGACTGCTACCAGAACAGGTGGCTTGGTTCCTGTACCCACTGGAGGCTTGATTCCTGTACAGCCCACGGGATTCATTCCTATTCCGGCACAACCCACAGGATTCATTCCTATTCAGGCCACATCAGGGCTTATGCCGCAACCCACGTTTGGCATCGTGCAGCTTCAACCAGGTATAACCACGTTTCCAATGCCGCAAACTACTTTCAATCAACCCCAATTGAACCAAACAGGACAGACCTCGTTCAATACAGGACACACAGGACAAACTTCCTTCAACCAAGCATCCTCGTTCAATCAGCCGCAAACTTCCTTCGCTCTGCAGCCCACTGCATCATATGTTCCTTTGCAGCCCACTGCATCATTTGTTCCTCTCCAGCCAGGAACAACGGCAACCATGCCTCAAACTTCCTTCGGACAAGCTGGACAAATGACAGGACAGTTTGGACAGATGACAGGACAGATGACGGAACAAAGAACTGGCGGGCAGAGTACAGATATTTTTGGACAGATGACAGGACAAAGAACTGGAGGAATTGCCAATGCGTTTGTTCCTCAATCATCCTTCGGAAAGCAAATCACAGGTGGTTTCATGGCTTCAAACCAAACCGGCGGAGCCCAACCTTATCAGACCACTTTTGGACAACCCCAGAATGGAATGTCTCAGTCCTTTGGACAGACTCCTCAAACTTCCTTTGGCCAGGCTACCGGAGGATTTGGCCAGGCTACTGGAGGATTTGGTCAAACTGGAGCCCAGAACTTTAATTCTGGAGTAATGCCTCAGACGTCGTTTGGTGCTCAAGCTACGGGTGGATACGCCAACCCAGCGCAGTTCAACCAGGACATGAACCAGATGAATAATATGTTCCAGAACACATCCATCCAACCTCCCATTGGACAAGCTTCTTTTGGTCAAGCTCCTATGGGCCAGACCTCTTTTGGGCAACCTCCTATTGGACAGACTTCTTTTGGGCAACCTCCTATTGGACAGGCTTCCTTTGGGCAACAGCAATTTGAAGGGTTTGGTAACCAGCCTTTGGTTTCTCAACCTACGGGTCTAGGCTTTGGAAATAGCCCTGCCTTGCAAAACCAGCCAACGGGTAAAAGGGCCAATTTGCAGGCTGCAACTGCAGACAATCCTTTCGGATTCTGATCCTTCTCCTTCATCATTACCAACCCCATTTTCCATTCCCCATTTGTCATTCACGATTTCCCATTTCCTAATTGCCATCCACTATTTACCATTGACCACTTACCATTGACCACTTACCATTGACCATTGACCATTTCCCCTTTACCATTTACTGTTGTCTGTTGTCTGTTGTCACTGTTTCATTGCGTCATGTGCAGAACATACCATAAAGATTTATTACTCTGATCCTGCAGCCTCTGATCATAATGATATTGATGTTGTTGACTTGTTGCCGTTGATTTTGTTGCTGATGTTGTTGCTGTTGCTGTTGCTGTTGTTGATGCTGAATCTGGTCGTAAGGCTGCGCGACTGGGTGTTTCAGATCTGACACGCGCGGTGCGTTTTGCAGCCATGCAACGTAATAAATCCCGCAACCGCAAGCGGCGGCCAAAACTATATAAACTCGCATTCCCTCCTATAAATACGCCTCCACAATTTTTGGCTACCGCTGAGCTTACTAGAATAAGATTAATAAAATTCCAAGATTTGATAAAGTTAAGGAGTCTCGAGATTTGAATAGCCTGATAGTTTCGAGATTTGATTAGGCTAAAATAAGATCTACTGAAAAAGGCCTACTATCAGTGAATTTATTAGGCCAGAACAAAAGTTAAAGGCCACAAATTGGTGTTTAAGATTGTTTAAGTGTCACGTTTCACTGAGTAACGAGTTTTTAGAGTTAAGAGTTCTACCACATTACGAACCAATTGAGCCACAGTTTACTGAATAAGAGGTTCTAAAGAGTCAAGCTTTTACTATAGTCAGTTACTCGAACTGAAGTTTATTTGGATTCCAGAAATTTCAGAATAGAGTCATGAGTTACCCAGAGACCCAGCTGCGGTTCGGCAATCTCCTTGACTTTCTATGCCAATACAAAGGCCGGCTTCTCAACGACCCCTACCGGGGAAATTTGGAAACCATCAGGGTCTTTTACCGGCTCGAGTATCCCGAAAAAGCCGATTCCAGAGCTGATACCCTCAAACAGTTCTGCAAATTTCTCGATGAGTTCAACCAGGTCTCGGCCAATGCGCTTGAGTTTAGCACTGATGGAATCAGACGGCTCACGTGGATCAAGAAGGCTAATCTTGAGCATTTGCAAAGACGCCTTGCGGATCCTGGACCCCCTGGAAAAGTCACGGATATTCAGGTCAACTATTCCAGTCCCAGTTTGAAGGAGCCCATGCAGGCTGTATTAATGGGCATGTTAAACTCGGAACTCTACACTACATCCAGTGTGAAGATGGAAGGCGAAGACGGGTTTGATTTTGATCTTGACAGACTCAATGATATGATCAGCAAGCCCACGGCAATGGAAAAGCTTGGGGTACAGCGGGCCAAACTCCAGTCCACGCAAAAGGCATTCTTCGAGGTGTGTGAGTGTGCCACTCATAACCAAACACTAGCCAAGTTATGTTTGAGTGCCAAAACCCTTGGCCAAGGGTCCAACGAGCTTCCTCCGAACTCCAAGATCCACAAGGTTATTGCATCGTGCAAGTCGCTCATCAACAAGGAGATTTTGGCGTGCGTCAAAACAAAGATTCATTTCTTGCCCCTTTTGACCTCTCACACTGACCAGTACCTTGGCAACTGCTCATACTTGGACACGTGCCACAAGCTTAAAAATTGCAGGTACTTACACTTCTACACGCTCAACCCATCGCAGGCTGCAGCACCAGACGAGTCCAAGCCGTTGCTAGCTTTGGACTATACGGTTGGCGAATGCTATGATACCATTTCCAAGAAGCAGCTTCCTCCGCAATGGATTAACTGTGATGTGCGTTACCTTCCCTTCAATATCCTCGGCAAGTTTGCAGCCATCATCTCGGACCCGGCCTGGGATATCCACATGTCTTTGCCATACGGCACGTGCAAAGACTCCGAACTTCTCTCTCTTCCTATGAGAGAGCTTCAGGACGAAGGCATATTGATGCTTTGGGTGACCGGACGGTCCATTGAAATAGGGCGCAAGGCGTTGGCGCAATGGGGGTACACGATCTCGGATGAAATGATCTGGATCAAGTTGAACCAGTTACGCCGGACCATAGTCACGGGCCGCACGGGGCACTGGTTCAACCACTCCAAAGAGCATTTGATCGTGGGGGTCAAGGGCAACCCGATCTGGCTTAACAAGAAGATCGACATCGACTTCATTGTTAGTGGAACACGTGAGACCCTGCGTAAACCAGACGAGCTCTATGGCATCGTGGAGAGATTGGTGGGGAAGGATGCCCGGAAACTCGAGATTTTTGGGCGGGACAACAATATCCGGCCAGGGTGGCTCACTATTGGGAACCAGGTCACGGGCACGTCCCTTTATGAGGAGGAGGTGTTGCAGAACTACAACAAGTACCAAGCGCAAAAGAGCCGGAGATAGTGATTGAAGTTGAAGAGCTGTGGTTAGGTTGTTTGTATGATCGTGTTTGTTCCCGTTCCTTTCGTTATGCTTTGCTCGAGTTGTTTCTGTTCCTTTCGTTATGCTTTCGTGTTTGCTGTTTGTATTCTTCATCCTCTTCCTATTTATGCTTTTCCTGCTGCACCATCTTCAAGCGGGCCTTGCCAGCCTTGTTATCCATGTCGGTCTTGATGTCAAGCTTATAGCCTAACCAGAAGGCGATTTCAAACACCACAAAAAACGGAGCCAACACCAATGCCTGGAGTAAGTTGTCGAACAACGCAGGAGCCCTCTTCTCGTGCACTGCATGGCCATAGAACTGCGCCAACCAGCAACTCACGTGGATGCCAGCAGCTATCTGCACATACTGCGAAGGAGACAAGCCAGACGACACGGCCAACGACTTATAGAAGTTACATTGCACGTGGGCATAGCCAGCCAAAAACACCCACGTCGGAAGCCCCAACTGCCAGTCCAACATCACATAATAAAGCCCATACACCCATGCGGCAATGGTCCCAACGGTGGCCCGAGGGTAGCTCTCGCTTACCACAGTTCCAATGGTCATACTGATGGCAGAGAGCAAGATCATGGGGATACACACCAAGTGAATGGCCACGTTGGTATGGTTCATGTGGTACTTGCGGTAGAACACAAGGTGGCTTCTAAGATCCAACACTCCCGGCATATCGACAGTGGATTTGAGATTATTGGATGGGACAGGAAGGTTATTGTTTAATAATTGGTCAAGACTGATTGGTCAAAACTGATTGGTCAATTTTATGATTGGTCAATGTTTATGAATTTTGGATTGATATTTTCTTGGTCAACGATTATGATTTTGGATTGATATTTCCTGGTCAATGGAAATCTAATGGGATTGATATTTTCTTGGTTGATGGTGATCTAGTGGGGGATCTAATGGGGACTGAATGGTCGCTGTACTTTGCTCTGGATTGCGGAGAAGTTGGATGCAGGCTGGAAGGTATAAGGAAGCGACCGCATGAGAATCACCCCACCGAAAAACAGTGAAAAAAAAGCAATTGGTTCATTAAACTAATTGGTTATTGAGTTGTTAGTTATTGAGTTGTTTGGTTAATTGAGTTGTTGGTCATTGAATTTGGTTTATTGGGTTTGGTTTATGGGAAGAATTGGGCTCATTAAGTTTTTTGATCACGTGACTGGATTGTGGGGAAAGTTCCTAGGTACTTCCTCTTTCGGCATTAATCCAGTATTTCTGGCTGCAATCTGTGCTTAAACTGGAAATTGGTTTAGAAGGGTCCGTTCAATTCCAGAATCCTCAATTCCAGAATCCTCAATTCTTACTCATACCAGTGGACCCACTACACATATGGTGGACCACATATAGTGGGGTAACTCATGGTATGGTGTGGTCGAATTATGGCAGTATGATGATATGACCAGGGAAACAGAATATACTGCTCTGCCACTGTGCTACTCTGCTACTCTGGTGCTTTGATATTTACTGGAGTCTAAATTGGTCACCAATGAACATTACAATCAGGTCAGCTGGATACTCTACTCTGACAACTCCATCATCACCCTTCACTGTCAATTCTGGACTATGGCCTGGACTAGTGTAGTCTGGGATGGTGTGGCCCATAACTTCCTTGTTATCTATTGATCACCATATCATGACTCTATCATCCAGAGATCAGATGTTGCATAAGAGTACTCTACTCATTGTAGTAGGATGTACTGGTCTAAAGTGGTATAGAGGGTGACAAGTTAGAAGTGTTTCATGGATCCCATTGGGAGTTGGTTAAATTGACATGTGGGGATCTAATCATAGGGAGATTCCCTCGATATTACCACTGAAAACATAAAATTCAGCATATCTATAGTCGTGGCCACTTCCTCATTGATTCCTGTATTAAGCATCCCTGAGATTGATACAGCCCTGAGATTGATAAAGCCCTGAGATTGATAAAGCCCTGAGGTTGATAAAGCCCTGAGATTAATGATTTATAGTGTACTGTTTGTTTGATGGTTGGATGTCTTCGGTATAGGTTAGTGGAGGTGTGGAGGTGTGGAGGTGTGGAGGTATGGAGGTGGAGGTGGAGGTGTCAAGTGCGACTGGAAGCTGGGACCCAGGGCTCATGTGCATGCCCAAATGTAGAGAAGCTTTGGAGTGTATGGGTTCATGTTTCGTAATTTGTATTTCCTTTTGGCCAATATTTAGCTTAGGAATAAGTACCTTTCTTTTGATTATCTACTTGAAATTTTGTTTTCCATGATGTGTGTTTTTTTCTGTGGTTTCATTTGTCTATTTTGAGGTATACTCATGAATTACTGTGAACAGTGCGAACCTTTCACTAACAGTATCCGCACCAACGTTTTCATTCCACCATCAAACTACGGAATTCAATTACTACTTAAAACCTCAGTTCACCATACTACCATATACCACTCACTTTTATTGCCACCACTACTACTGTTACTACTACTACTGTTACTACTACTACTGTTACTACTACTACTGTTACTACTACTACTGTTACTACTACTACTGTTACTACTACTACTGTTACTACTACTACTGTTACTACTACTACTGTTACTACTACTACTGTTACTACTACTACTGTTACTACTACTACTGTTACTACTACTACTGTTACTACTACTACTGTTACTACTACTACTGTTACTACTACTACTGTTACTACTACTACTGTTACTACTACTACTGTTACTACTACTACTACTACTAACTAATACTACTACTACTACTACTACTACTATACTCTACTATACTCTACTATATGTGCATACACTCTCTGGTAAGTTGGAATTGTTATGACATTGGCCTCTAATAATTCTCTTCTAGTATGGAGTATCGGTGTTCATCTTTAGGTCACTTATATTCTCTTCTAAACTAGATATCAGTGGACTCTTCTCTTTTTCCATATATCCGATCGCAATTCTGTTGTGAAGTACCGTTTCTGAAACTTCGTTTGATTTTGAAGGATGAACTTCTTGATCCAAAATGTCGCGT
>NKZN01001458.1:0-24446 GCA_002374485.1 Metschnikowia santaceciliae | reverse complement strand
ACTGATACTGATACTGATACTGATACTGATACTGATACTGATACTGATACTGATACTGATACTGATACTGATACTGATACTGATACTACTTACTTATGATGCTTATAAGTACTGAATCTGTTAGATCCATTAAAAGTATAGAGATCATGAAGCCTACTCTGTCCAATCCTAATATTCAAGTGTATTTTCGCTTTGATGTACGAGAAACTTAGAGGTATCTTGAAGTCCTTCTTGGAAAACGTCATCAGAGGTGCCGTTATTACATTGAGCAAACCAAAAGAAAGACCGTCAATTCTTTTAATGTTGTCTACGCTTTGAAGAGACAAGGTAGAACCTTGTACGGTTTTGGGAGGTTAAGCTGGTGCGTTTTTGGGTTATTTGTATATTTTAATTTACGTTTAAGGCAAAAAAAAGAAAAAAAGAGAAAAAAAGCTGTAAAGTATGCTACATGTTGCATTGACTGGTCAAACCTATTGTGTCTTGTGAATATCCAGGGAATTTTGCTTCATATCAAAATATGTATTTGAATATGTTCCACTGATGCATGTAATAAGTAGATCTTCACCTGTAGTATACTATTAGCTTATACTGTAGTACAGCTTCTCATATACTGTAGTACAGCTTCTCATATACTGAAGTACAGCTTCCCATAGTATACTGTAGTACAGCTTCCCATAGTATACTGTGAGACAGTTTATACTGTAAGACAGCTTCTCGTAGTATACTGTAAGCCAGCTTCTCATAGTATACTGTAAACCAGCTTCCCATAGCATACTGTAAGACACCTTCAAATAAAGTAGTAGTGCCCGTACCAGTAATCCGATGCCCGTATAAGCACCTACCAAGAAAAACTTCCCAAGGTGATGTATCCTAAAGTGATTGCATGATGGGAATGGACTAATATGGTAATGGATTTTGGTCCTGCATCCACCCTCGTCTAGTGTAGACCACCGTGTTCATCACGAATAAGATACGCTATGTGCAGTCGCGACTGTCCAAAACCATCTTGTGTTTACTTTGGATAAGCTTCCACAAAAGGAAAGTGGGGATTGTGGGTTCCGGCTTATGCAGTAGCAATTGCTGGAAAACATGCCCTGGCAGAACAAACATATAGTGCGGTGTACGGGTGTGGTGCACGGGTCTCGGCCTTACGTAGTAAAGAACCCCCATACATCCAAACAATCGCCAGCATGCTAAGTACCGGCAAAGTAACACGTGTCTGCATATAACAAGGGCCGCCAATTTCCGTCCCGCCAGAGTCCCATTGTCTGCAGGACGGGCGAAGTCAAAAGCCAGTGACCACAAGCGGGCGGCAGGTGCAGTACAACAAAGGGCCCTTTCCAGGAGCTCAGTTATGTGCACACTTCGTCAAACACAGGGCCCCTAAAACAACCTTCCGTCGTCAAGCCCCCCGCAGCCTAGCCAGCCGTTTAAGACGGCAGTCAAGGACCGGGATAGCAAGCAAGTTGTTGACCAAAAATAGAGGAAGGCTGGGGCATTATGTGCAGTGCGCGGTGTTGGCGGCGCACACCACACCATAAAAGGAATCTCAAAAATCATCCCAGACCCACAGATTAGCGGAAAAAAAAAAAATATCAACAACAGTCACCTCGGTTCTTTTTCCCGTCCCGGACAAACACACGTAGCAGCAATATGAACTCCATGGGAGCCAGCTGGCACTCGTCCTACAGCGTCAACGACCGCCATAAGGTGATCCAGATCCTAACGCAGACGCTCAAGGAGATTCAGAACTCCAACTATGACGAGGCCAAAGCCGCCAGCATGTCGCAGGAGTTTGAGAAGTACACGTTTGTGAAGTCACAATCACGTGAAGAATATTTGCGCTTGATCAAGCAAAAGGTGACCCAGCTTCGGGCCGGCATTCGGCCTTCCCAGCCTATGGGGCACGGAATGGGGGGTGTGAATGGAATGGGTGGCGCGAACTCCATGGGGGGCGTGAGTGGCGTCAATGGCATGAATGCTGCCATGAGTGCGGGTACAAGTGGGGGCATGAGCGCAGGCACAAGTGGGGGCATGAGTACTGTGAGTGGAGGCATGAGTACAGGGAGTGGAGTTAGCGGAGTTACTGGTGTCACGGGTGTTACAGGTGTGAGTGGAGGTATGGGTGGAGCCATGGGTGGAGGTATGGGGGGAGGAGTGAATGGTGTTAATGGAGCTGGGATGTCAGGGGGCATGGCACAAAATGCTCAAAATGGGCAGACCGGCATGAATGCTGCACAAATGGGCAATGTCATGGACTTTTACAACCGGCAATCCCAGTCACCTGTCCGGAACATGGGCATGAACCAAAACTCCCAGAACTCCGGCCCGGCACCAAACAACCCCCTGGCTCAGGGCCAAGCTTCCCAGATGAATGTGGGTCAGCACCTGACTCCAACTCTTCAGAATCACCCAAATCCGCCCCACCAATCTCAACCTCAATCTCAACCTCAACAGTCTCAGCAATCGCCTCATCTTCAGCCTTCACAGCAGCAAATCCAGCAGATCAGTACCATGATCCGGACCGTGCCTATTCCGCCTGCTTTGCTTGCCAAGGTGCCGAACTTACCTCCCAATATCAATACCTGGACGCAAATCTACGACTGTTTCCAGAAGAAAATCATTCCAGCATCGGCCATGCCCATCATCAAGGAGATCCACAATGCACATTTCCAATTAGCCTTGAGGCAGAATCAGCAGGAGAAGTTGGCACATTTTAGGCGTATGCAACCGGATCTGGCCAATTTCATGTCTAATGGACAAATGGGGCAGAATATGCAAAACCTGAATATGCCAAACCTGAATATGCCAAACCTGAACATGGGGCAGAACATGGCACAAAACCTGAACATGGCTCAGAACAAGATGGGTCAGAATCAGAATCAGAACCAAACCCAGGCCCAGGCCCAGAAGAAAATGGCCATGGACAATGTTGGTAATATGGGCCACATCAACACCCCCAACATGCAGGCCAACCAGATGCAAATGAACCTGGAGTTCCGGAACAAGCCTCAAGGTGGAGCTCAGGGTGCAGCAACGTTGCAGAACTCTGTTGCCCAGCAAGCAGCCCAGAACAACGCTGCTGCTGCCAAAGCTGCCAACATCCACATCACCCTGCAGGATCTTGTCAAGTATTCTGGCGATGCCATGGCGCTTTTAAGTCGGCTCCAACAAAACGGTTCTGTTTCCGCCAACTTGGATCAGGCTCTGAAGCTGAATTTCGTGCGCAAGTACATCTACCACCAGAAACTCAATGCTTTCAAGGCTCTGCAGAAGTCCCAGCAGCCGGCCAACTCCATGATGCATGCAAACCAGGGTCTGCAGAATTCCAATGTTATGGGGAATTTCAATATGAACCAGCAGAACCAAAATCAGGGTCAAAATCAAGGTCAAATGCTTCAAAATCAGGGCCAAAATCAAGGTCAAATGCTTCAGAATCAGGGCCAGAATCAGGGTCAAATGCATCAAAATCAAGGCCAGAATCAGGACCAAATGCATCAAAATCAGGGTCAGAATCAGGGTCAAAACCAGGGCCAAAACCAGGGTCAGATGCCTGTGAATATGCAGAGGGGTATGAACTTGATGAACCAGAATGCAGCCAACCAGCCCTTGGCCCAAAACTTCAACCCTGGAATGAACATGCCCCGCAACAACATGCAGGCCAACATGCCTGGAGTCCCCTCCAAAGACGCCAATACTCCAAATCCCGCCCAAAGGGCAGCATCCATTCTTCCCACGCTTACGGAAGATCACAAGGCCAAATTACGGACCTTGTTCGAGGAAGTCTCCCGCAGTTCCGTGCAGCTTAAAGACGTGACCTTGCTATTATCCGACAAAGACAAGGCGCGGGTGTCCGAACTCATGGTCCGGATTACCCAGCAATACGCCAATGTGGACAGCATCCTTAGTTATTTCTTTGTGCTTACCAAGAACATCGAGGGCACGCGACGGTTGATACAGATGAAGAACATGACCAAGAACATCATCGACAATCTCCAACGTGGAGTGTACCTTGCCGGGCCCGAATTGCTTGAGAAGATGAGTGCCCAGTACCAGAAGCATTTCGATTACGTCAAGGAACAGATTAACATGAGAAGAGCTCAGCAGGCGAGGATGCAGAACCTGGGCCAGATTCCAGGGCAAATGCAAGGCCAAATGCAAGGCCAAATGCCGGGGCAGATGGGCCAACTTGGAGATCACCCAGTGAATCATATGCAGCATCCCAATGCATCTGGAACGGCAAATTTCAACTCCAGCGGTTTCAATAACCAGAACCAGGCTCAGAACCAGAACCAGAACCCGAACCAGAATCAGAATCAAAATATGGGAGGTGTTGGAAATGTTGGAAATGTTGGAGGTGTCAATAATGGAGGTATTGGAAACGTGGGCAATGTGGGCAATGTGGTTGGGGCAAACGCTCAGAATCATTACCTTGGTAATAACCTCCATCCCATGAACCAGAAGAACATGGCAGTGGGCCTGAGCCCTATTATCCCCAGTACAACGTCGCCCAAGGGCTCCAAACCGGCTTCCAGAAAAGCCACTTCCACTCGCAAGAAGCAGAAGTCGCTGGTTTCCGCCATGCCCACTCCTGCAGCCAGTGCCCCCACGCCAGCCACGTTGGCGAATGCCATCAAAACCCCCAATTCGGTTCCCACCCCTCGCCTTCCAACTGCTACCAGCAACAAGGGAACACCCAACGAAGCGTCTCCGCAGTCCAACAAACCAGTTAGTGATAGTGCGTTGCCGATAGCCAAGGATGTTTTTGAAACTGGCGTCATCGACACCAAGTTGATGAGACGCAGAGAACTCTCCAAGCTGGAGCCGCAGGCGTTCTGTCTCTTGGCACTTTCGAACCTTTTGGGACTTCCTGACGAGGATGAAAAGACCGGGTCTCAAATCCAGAAAACTGGATCGCAAAAGAACGGACCCAGGTCTCTTTCTCCCAACAAAGGCACGTCCCCTTTTAAGAGCATCAGCTCGCCTCTTTCGGAAAGTCTGGGGTGGACCAGCAGCATCAAGCCACAGGCCATCGTTTCGGCGTTCATGCTGGTGGATTACGTGGAGGAACTCAGCCGGACTGATATTCTCGACGAGTGTGCCGAGATGGTGGAGATCAATTTCCAGGAACGCGAGAGCTTGAAGCGGAAAAGCGATGATGATGACCTTGACTTGCTTTTTGGCGAGGACAAGAGCGACGACTTTATGCGATGCATGAATGAGCCTTTGGAGTTGGATGGCTGGAATGCTTGGATGGGCAAATTGCAGGCATGACCTTCACAACTAAATCCAAGGATTCCAAGTCAAGTCTAGTTGGAAAAGGTCGGGCTAAGACTGTGAAAGGCTGAAGAAGTGGAGGGTTAAGAAAGAGAAAAGGGTCTAGGCAAGTTTAATGCTACTAAACAAATGCCTGGATCTAGTGCTACAAGTCTATGCTTTACTATTGCTCAAGGTCGCCAGAGATCTATGCTAATGCTCATAGCCAACCGTGCTACAGTCAACTGAAGAGTCTTGAAGGACTAAGCAAGATCATATGGACTATGAAAGGTCTGACAAGGTCTATACTAAAGGTATATGCCAAAGTCTATGCTTTGCAAAGTTACAAGGACAAATGGTTATGGTGTACCAATGGCCAATGCAACTGTCTAATGGTATTCCATACAACAGGGTCTTTTTGGGCACGATGTTACAGGGCCTTGTTAGGCACGATGTTACAGGCCCTTGTTAGGCACGATGTTACAGGGCCTTGTTAGGCACGATGTTACAGGGCCTTGTTAGGCTCAATGTTACAGGATCTTTTCAGGCTCAATGTTACAGGATCAACGCTATGGTCTGAGGATGAAAAGGTCATCAAAAAGACTACTGAGCATGGCTACATGCTATAGCTTCCAGTGTTACGAAGTGCTCCAAGGATATAGGTCTCCATTCAACTGGATCCCACCCACTACTGCACTATTCCAAAATAGCTCAATGAAATGGCTCTCCAAATCCTCTCTACCAAAACTCTACTTCAAATTCTTTCTTCCCAAGGTCGTTCTGCAGGGTTTGGCCTTGAGCTTCGGAATTAAGGTATTTTTCATGCTGGTCTGGGATCGTCGACATGATATCCGTGAACCTTGGCTGGTGCTTCGACAGATACACTTGAGAGCTGGTGGCTGCGGACTGTGTAAAGACATGAGTCATTCGACTATAAATACATTACTGTTTGGATAGTATCTGTTATGTTCTTCAATACATATATTTATGGCTAATTACAATTATGTGCGTTGATGGTTCCTCGATGGTTCCTCGATGGCTCCTTAAGAAGAGAAACCGGAGCGGCTCATGTAACTTTGAGAGAAAACGGCATTCGAAAAATTCTCCTGAAGAACAATGGTAAAAATTGTTCTAGAATATTTCCACGGCGTTTGCAATGGCCATTATTACGATCGGACAGAGTAGGGTTCATAATACATCTATAGGAAGCGCCATGTCAATAATGGATCTAGCACATAGTATCTGTGGTGATGAATTCTGCTTGAATAGTATGTGAGAATAATAGTATGTGTGGTGATAAATTCTGTGTGAATAGTATCTGTCAAACTCTGAATACGTCTAATACTTGGAGTTACGTTCATTCGTTGATGGATTCCCCCAAAGTGGAAATCCTGGCGGTTATATAGTTAACCGGTGAATTCCAGGGAAGTGAAGAAAGGTAGTTAAACGTCATGTCACGAGTTAAAGTGAATGGATGAGTCCATGTCACGGGTTCTGGTAACTTGAATACTTCATTGGCATTCGTAGGCTCGAAGATATCTCTATTGGTAGTGTGTCTACCCATGGTAGGTCTAACAGTATCAGAGGTGATAAACTACTGTTTAAATAGTATCAGTTGTGTTAACGAAGGGGCAGCTAGATCACGCTATCCTTGGTACCCAATTTGAGTAGCCGGGAAATCAATAGTGTGGAATGGCACATTGTCTTTCATTGTCTTTCATTGTTTTTACCCATAAATTGGTACAAGTTAATATTTTCGGACTTCACCTATAAGTTGGTACAAGTCAATATTTTCGGGCTTCACCCATAAATTGGTACATGTCAATATTTTCGGGCTTCACCCATAAATTGGTACAAGTCACGTTTTAGGGGAAGCTTATGAGCACAAGCGTTGGACTTGTCCTTGAAGTAGTTGGCAGTGATTGAGACGTAAGTATCCAGTAGTGCCATCAAACTAAACATTCAAGACCTGATTTGTTACGTTCTTGATAACGTGTCTTAACCTAATCTTGTATTCGTTGATGGTTCCTCAAAGAAAAGCACCGGAGTGCCTTACACAACTTTGAGATAAACGTGGCCTTCGTAAACCTCTCCACTAGAACAATGATAAGGATTGTTTCAGAATATTCGAAAAGACCATCATAGTACTTCATACAACAATGGTCGTGACACGGCGTTTGCAATGGCCATTGTAGCAATCGGACTTAGGGGCTTCATAATACCTTCATAGGTAGGGCCCTGCTTATGGTGCATCTAACATTATTCTTTTCTCCATAGGAACTGGAATTTTCCATGGAGAGGTGTCTGGTGATTTCTCTTGACTCCAAACCCTCAACCCTAACCCTCAACCCTAACCCTAGCCCTCAACCCTCAATCCTTGAACGCTTGTTTCAACCATGAGTTAGTAATGGTCTTAGAGTTCTTAAAGCAAAACCCATTTCTCTTCAGAGACCTTCACGACGCATTCGTTTGTTTTTCTGGCTCCAATTCAATTCTAATTCGTTGAGCTTGAGGTAGATATGGGTGGGTGAAGTGGCTTGGAATGGAACAGTTCTTTACGTTGTTAAGCTTACAACGAGGATTGATCAATTCCAAAGGATTTAACAAGGCTCCATATTTTATCACATTGATCTCCTCTAGCATCCTCTTCAGCAAGCACACTTTTAACAAGTCCCCTCCACAACCTTATCAGCTAAAAATGCACTATCATGACCTTTTCTTTGAACAGCTTAAACTTTTTCACCTACATATTCGTCTGGAGTTTCCAAGTTTTTTTTTGGGTCCCCCTGGTCTCTACAATAATGACATACATTATACATGTACCTTTTGAATTAATTATTTTTGTGAATATATATCAACTGAGTCTTTTTGAACCGGTACTGGCTCCAATAAGTGACTAAGTGGGGATTTGTCTGCTGGAGATTTAACTGTCTTAAGCTGGATGGGGTATATACCACACTGGCATCCTTCACCCAACTGACCTAACACTAAATCATTATATATATGGTAATTGAACTTCACTATTTCATTTATGATTGCTAAGCTCTAAATTCTAAATTCATCGAAGTTGACAGTATTGAAGTTGATAGCATTGAAGTTGGCGCCATTAAATTTTCCGCCACTGCAATTGATATTAGCGAGATTTAATTGGCTGGGATGTGTGGTTCGAGGAATATGGCTTGGCTAGTACTTTGGGTACTGTAGACAAGCTTGGTGCTGGCTTGAGATGGTTGGATCACTTTTTACTTTGACTGTCCTTGTCATTGTCCTTGTCTTTGTCCTTGTCCTTGTCCTTGTCACTGTCACTGTCACTGTCCTTGTCACTGTCACTGTCACTGTCACTGTCACTGTCACTGTCACTGTCACTGTCACTGTCACTGTCACTGTCACTGTCACTGTCACTGCCACTGCCACTGCCTTATTCAATACTATGTACTCCACTAAGACTTCACAGTAGAGTTTCTCGGATATGGCTGAAAAGGCCCAGGAGAAGGGTCTTGATTTGGTGAAGATTGATGAGATAAAACGACTCAGAAGCTTGGCTGAAGATCCCCCGATCACGATTTTTTAGTCGAAAACGCAAAGAAAAATGGTCTGGCTTTGGTGAAAACTGAGGACCACACCAAACGTAAAGGTTTGGTTGAAAGACCATGCCTTGATTTCTTGGCTGAAAGACCATGCCTTGATTTCTTGGCTGAAAAGGCCAAATCCCGGATTCGGAAAGTATTAACGTGGTGAAGTTGGACAATTTACGAAGAAGCTCTTAGTACTTGAACGAGCAGGTATCTGATTTGAAGAGAAAGAATGAAGATTAGGAACAGAAATTGGGTGGAATAGCTAAGGATTCAGATACTTTCATGCCTTCAATTTTGATTCAAGTGAAAAGGTGAAGGATTTGACTGGAGGGATCGACAATAGGGACTGAAAAATCGAGAAGTTGATTTCTGAAGTCAACAAATTGAATGGGGAAGTCAACAAATTGAATGGAGAAGTCAACAAATTGAAAAGTCAAGAATAGGGATGGAAAATTGGTAAAGTTGACTTCTGAATGATCCTCCAAAGCGAAAGCCATTACTATGTAACACCACTACTACTTATACTCTTTATATGTACTACTATTTCTACTCTATATTGAGCTACTACCACTACATAGGTACTGATATTATGTACTCGATGTTGAGGGTGGCTTTGTTTGTCTGGATGAGATAGAAGCATGCTTCTGTGAAATCTCTTGGGGCAATTTCGGTCTGTAAAGGACAGGTGGCTCTACCAAAGTAGTCGAAAAGCCGATTTGGAACCAGTCATAAACATCCTTGTGGACTTTATGATTAGTTAGTTCCGTTATGGGCAGGGCACTACCCACAGAGGAATTATGAAGCCTGCGCCTTCTGATTTAACACTGGCCATTCCAAGAAAAGATTCCAAGATGCCGTCTGCTCAATCACCATTACAAGGCACCAGATGGAATGTCACACCCGAAGCACTAGATGGAATATACAGAGCTTTCCGGCAAGCCTCTGTCAACAACCAGCTGAGAACGTCAACTCCCCCGCCGTCAACTACTTAAGTAGCTCGATTCCTTCCTCTGAAGAACCATCAACAAAACAATCATAGTAAACCGAGTACCTCGCGTACAATACTACTATACTCACTCTACCACTATACTCTATTACTACCCTACTATAATCCAATACTCTACCACTTCTTAGATCCAAGATGGGTGGAATACAACCCATATAGGTATTAAGCTCACGTGCGCAGTTAATCGGGAACAGATGCTACTACGCCCCTTCTCGGTTCACCATTACTCTATCCCTTCAGCTACCTTCCGGCAGACTACTTAATGGCGGGCGACTCCTCTTGCCGAGGAATCAACAACGAATATAGTTTCGATTAGGTAATTAAAGTGCCTACAAGAATCTAACACCAGACTATACACTACATTGTACTGTAATACTACTCTCTACGCTACACTACACTTTACTACGCTACACTACACTACACTACACTTTACTACACTACACTTTACTACACTACACTACACTTTACTACACTACACTACACTTTACTACACTATACTACACTACTCTTTACTACTCTACTCTTTACTACACTACACTGCACTTTACTACACTATACTACACTACTCTTTACTACTCTACTCTTTACTACACTACACTGCACTTTACTACACTACACTACACTTTACTACACTACACTTTACTACACTACACTACACTTTACTACACTACACTACACTTTACTACATTATACTATACTATACACTATACTACAAAGTAATACTCTTTAACCTACTACTACACTACACTTTACTACAAAGTAATACTCTTTAACCTACTACTACACTACACTTTACTACACTAGCAACAATTGATTGAGCAATGAAGGAAGACTCTCCAGATACATATAATGGAGACTCCGCGCCATTTATTGTTAGAACTTTAATCGAACATGTGCCTGAGATATAACAAGATGCATCCAAAAAACCCAGACCCACCAAAAGATCTCGTATTGATGATACTTCAATGAGCACTGACAACTCTTTTGCTGCTCCTCCTGAAGTAAACAATTTTTCTGAAGTGTGTACATATCTTGATCAGACTATGAGGGCAGTGTCTTATAATATGAGTCATCCTCTGGATGCTACACCATGGTTAATTACAGGACCTGGTGGTGCCGCAACTGTCGTTGCGGATGTGGCGTTACAGTGTTTTTCAAAACTATTCAAACTAGCGCGACAACATGATTCAAACTAAAGCGACAAAATGGTTCGTACCCCTTCGCACAATCTTTCAAACCATATGGACAAGTTGTTGTATACCGGATAATGAGGAAACCAGTTCAGTTCCGTCCGTTTTCACCCTTGATTGGTACTGCAACACTCCCAAATGTAGTACATATGAGGTAATCGTCCAGGTTTAGGCTTTCAGGATATTGAATTCTAGTAAAAGTTGGTGTGAAACATTACGCCATTTGGTTTGAACCATTTGGTTTGAACCATTCTGTCTTTTTGGTTTGAAACATTGTCACGCTGCTTTGAAACATTGTCACGCTGCTTTGTAACATTGTCACGCTGGTTTGAAACATTGTCACGCTGGTTTGAATAATTTTGAAAAACACTGTACAATAGCTCAGATTCCTCTTTCTGGAGGAATCATCAACCAAAAAAACATACTAAACAGAGTACCTGGAGTAACAACAAGAATCTCACAGGTACGACACTTTTTGAATTATTGGTTTGTTTAATTTTGCTATTGTGGTTTGAATAGTTTTTAAAAACACTATAGTTTAGAAAAACACTATATATGCAGTCGTTAACTGTGTAGATTCTTTAACTCCAGCTCAGCTAGGAATGCTGGGCAATCAGGTGGCCCATAGAGTAACCATGGTTTAAGGTCCAGAGATGTCTTTTGACTATAAGATACGGATCTCCTTGTTTCTTCAAGATAAGTGAACACTTGAGCTGACGTGTTTACTTCAGACATAGGCGGAGCCTCAATGTCAGTACAAGGAGATGTGGTGGGTCTGGATCTGGGAGGCTTCTTGGTATGTCTCCCTAGGTAGAGATTCGATTGGTTCACTAATGAAAGGTGTAGCGAAGGCCTCATTATATATATGGGAGTCGGCCTCCACTGACCCTTGGTGGTCAGGACAACCACGGGTGGGGAAATAGTAGAGAGTGCCCTGCCAGCCTAGAGCGCCGTGCGCGCTCTTATTCGGTGCTATTTTCCAACAAACGGTGTACAGTGTTATTCGAAACGATTCAGACCAGCGACAAAATGATTCAGACCAGCGACAAAATGATTCAAAGCAGCGTGACAATGTTTCGAACCAGCGTGGCAATGGTTCGAACCAAGAAGACAGAATGGTTCAAACCAACTTTTATTAGAATTCAATATTCTGAAATCTTAAATCTGGAGGAGTGCCTCATATGTACTACATTTGGAAGTCTTGCAGTGCCAATCAAGGGTGAAAAACGGACGGTAGTCCAATTTTGCTAGTGTGATTTGAATCGTTTTGCCTCGCTGGTTTGAACCATTCTGTCTTTTTGGTTTGAAACATTGTCACGCTGCTTTGAAACATTGTCACGCTGCTTTGAATAATTTTGAAAAACACGGGAATTTGGGTACGCATCTCAATTTGAGTAGGATCTCAGTATGGAAATCTACCACTACACCCATGTTGGCTTCTCATTAACCGTTTGTTTAATATTTCTCTTTAATATTTTTCGATTATATATTTCTCTTTTTAATATTTCTCTTTAATATTTTTCGATTATATATTACTGACATTGCATACTTAGGTTAGGGGGAACGCATTCTTCTGGACCAAAACTTCTGGACCAAAACACTACTTTTTTATGATGAGTAGAAAATGTTCCAATTTACGTGTACACTATTCCGTGAGGATTTCTCTTATCAAATCTACGTGTCAACTTATCTGCTGTGTCAACTTATCTGCTGTGTCAACTTATCTGCTGTGTCAACTTATGTGGAGTTTTTGCCGACTTTTTGTGGAGTCTGTCGTTTTGTCAGAACCTTGCATATTTCGCTATTACTTGGAAATGCAAACCATGTGATGTAAAATAGAATATTATTATTATAAAGAACAAGTCACTATGACTACATCAGTTGTTGGTCAAAGCTTTCCTTCTTTCAGTTGGTTAAAGCTTTCCTTCTTTCAGTTGGTCAAAGCTTTCCTTCTTTCCAGTTCTTCAAAGTTGTCCTTCTTTCCAGTTCGTCAAAGTTGTCCTTCATTAATTCCCCCAAGCTTTTCTTCATTCAGTCTCCAAAACTGTCCTTCACTCAGTCACCAATGCTGTTGGTTATTTTATAGGTGTTAGTGTGAGTCGCATACTCACTACCAAACCTCTACTTTGTAGTGCACTGAGTACTGAGTTCTAAACACTGAGCACCAGTCACACCGCACCCTAAGTGAGGAAAGTGAAGAAAGTGAGGAAAGTGAGCACTAAGTGAGCACCAAAAATGAGCACTAAAAATGAGCACCAAGTGAGCAAGTGAGCACTAAAAATGAGCACCAAGTGAGCAAGTGAGCACTAAAAATGAGCACCAAGTGAGCAAGTGACCACCAAATCACTCAAACATCTCATACTGATTAATAGACTCACGCTTTTCCAGAGATAAACACTTCTCGTAAAATGTTTACTTGTCTTGATCAGATAATGAGATCCATATCCTATAGTAAAAGAGGACTTCTGGTTCTTGAACCATGGTTAGTCTATGGGCCACCTGATTCCTCATGACTTCTATTTGATCTGGATTTATCAAATCTAGAGGTTTGCACTAAAAATGAGTAATAAAAGGGAACACTAAAAATGAGTACCAAATGTGCACTGAGCAACCGCACTAACTGAGGAGTGCACCACTCACCACTCACCACTCACCAACACTGAGCACCACTCTTTACCAACTCCTTCAACTAAGATCACCACAACTTAAATACACTTCACAACATCCACCAATCAATTGATCCAACCATTCCTGATTGTATTAATTGTTGTTATTGTTGTTGCCTGTTGATTATTGTTGATTGTCATTGGCTTTGATTGTTCCTGATTGTCATTGGCTTTGATTGTTCTTGATTGTCATTGGCTTTGATTGTTGATCAGCTATTATTCAATTGATTCCTGGTTGTTTCGTATGAGTGACGCGGTTTCGGTGGCATTTGTTTGCCTTGGAAACATGTATGTGAATGAGTAACTGGAAGCACCTTCAGAAAGTGTCAGAGTGACTGGGGCACCTTCAGAAAGTGTCAGAGTGACTGGGGCACCTTCAGAAAGTTCAAAATGACTGGGGCACCTTGAGAAAGTTCGAAATACTAACCGCAGCTGCCGGTCGCCCATGGCGGAGGCCGTGTTCCGACAGAAGGTCAAGGATTTGGGGTACAGTGACCGCATCAAGGAGATCGACTCGTTTGGCACGTCCGGCTGGCATATTGGCGAGAGCCCCGATTCACGCTCCGCCAGTACGTGTAGGAAGCACGGGGTGCCGGTAAACCACGCAGCACAGCAGATCTCCTCTAAGGACTTTGAGCGCTTCGACTATGTGATTGGCATGGACGAAGCCAACAAAAGCAACTTGCTCCATATGCGCCCTCGCAACAGTAAGGCCGTGGTGAAGATGTTTGGGGAATGGCGAACTGATCCTCAGTACTCCGTTGTGGTGGAAGACCCGTACTATGGCGGACGCGATGGCTTTGAGACTAACTTCAGGCAAATCTCTCATTTCTGCGAGGAGTTCTTGAAACAGGAGCTTGGAAACTAGTTCTATTATCTCCACTGTGGTCTTCCGTATAAGTTGATTGAAGTCATTGAGGTTCCATGTTAACTACTGATTAACTTTGGATAGATTTCAAAAAGGATCAACTTGATCCACTCAAGGTTATATTCAAATCAATATCAGCAGTTTGAATATTTGATATTTGTCAAGTCGTTAGTAGTTATTACTAACCAGTACTGGTCAGTAGTAAGTACCAGTCAGTACTGGTCACTAGTCAATGGTAGTCAGTAGTAGTCAAAACTAGTCAACTAGTTAGAACCGGTCAATACCAGTCAGTAGTCAGTAGTCAGTACTGATCACTAATCAGTAGTAGCCAGTAGTAGTTCGTAGTAGTTAGTAGTAGTTAGTAATAGTCAGTGCCAGTCATCTAGTCAATGGTAGCCCGTAGTCAAAACTAGTCAACTAATTAGAACCAGTCAGTACCAGTCAGTAGTAGCCAGTAGTAGTCTCTGTAGTCCATAGTTTCATGTAATTCCTCATGGAAGTTCATGTCAGAAGCTTCATAGCTTCATGATAGTTCATGATAGTTTTGTAGTCATCGTGAATCTCAGGTATTAGCCTTGGTTCTCTCATGTTATACTCTATTATAACACACTTGCTTCTTTTCAGAGGACTCTGATAGTAATTTAGCGTATTCGTTGAGATGTTGACGGATAACACTATTACCCTCAAATTGGAGTCTTCTGGCACCATTGACAACATTAAGTTCAAAAGGAGGAGACCAAAGTGTGAATCTTTGGGGTAGACAATTGGAGGCAGAAGCTTGTCTGACTATAACATTCAAAAGAATCCAGCGACCACTTGGTGCTTAGATTGAAAAAGGTATGCACATTTTCGCTAAAACTTTCACCAGTAAAACCATCTTCTACCAGTCCTACACTACTAGTATATACATACGTAGTGTAGGATCTGGGATAGGTTCAGAAGCCAGAAGCCAGAGACAGAAGACTAGCCTAAAGCCCAAGCTTCTGATAGCTTCATGGTTTTATTATGGTGATTCCATGGTATTTTTCATAGGGTTTAATTTGGTACAGTTTCCTGGAGCTTCAAAGTTTCATGGTAGTTATATGGTACTTCATCCACATAGTGGTTCATAGTAGTTTCCTGTTTTTCTCTGGTTATACCACTCTGTTTAAGCGATTTTGTAACAGCTTAATGTCTCATAATATGTGATCCTTAGGCACATGTCTTGGGTAGTTTCATGAGCTTTTAGGTCCCAAGATTTGTAAGTCCCAAGTCTTCAATTTCATGGTATTTCATCGTATTCATGATTTTAGTCACTGTGTTCCATAGTAGTCTTCGTTGATCTAAATCTCGCATAAGCAGTTCTCAAAGCTCGTGTAGTTCCTTGTCTCATAGTAGTCATGTTGGTCATTTAGTTTATGGTAGGTTCACAATAGGTTCACAATAATAGCGTAGGAGTTCATGGCTCATGGTAATTATAGTTCCTTCATGAAAGTCTCGTATAGTTTCATGGTATTTTCATATCATGATAGTTTGGCGGAAGTGTCACAGTAGCTCATGTACTCCCAGAGTAGTTTCAACTCTTAAAGTGGCTTCATATCTCGAAGTGGATTCGTACACATCGAACGGTTGTCTCCGGTGTCAGTTTCATAGAATGGTCATAGCTTTATGGTGAATTCATGAACAGAGGTTTGTGAAGTGTAGTGATAATTTCATAGTAGTTCAGTTCTCATCCAACGTAGTTTCATGGTCCTGCCATGGCTCATAGTAGCTTCACTGTCCTACAATGGCTCATAGTAGTTCCATAGCAGTATCACTGTCCTACAATGGCTCATAGTAGTTCCATAGCAGTATCACTACCTTCATGTACTTTCAAAGTAGTTTGAGGCAAAACTGGTGTGCTAGTTAAATAATTTCTTAGTATTCCCTTAACAGCTTCATATTAGTCCCATGAAGTCGGCATCTGTCTCATTTTTCATGGGAGTTTGAATGTAGTTCCAAAGTAGTTCAATGGCTTCTAGATGTTTCATGTAGTTTGATACTTCTCTATCCCATATTGCATCATGATAGTTTCATGTTCGTTTCATCCAAGTTTCATAATACGTTCATGATAGAACCATGCTATTTTCTCGTATCATGTCTCATGTACCAAGTAGTCTCAAATAGAATCATCATTCATGGTATAACAAACCTTAATTTTCTTCTCAATTCACTCCCAGTAGCTTCATGATAGTCCGGTAATCACATTTATTTCACGGTGGTTTCATATAGGTCCAAACTCTCTTAAGTTCATGATGGTCTGTAGGTTCAAAAGTCATGATTCAAAATTGATGGTGATTTCATCAAGAGCATATTAGTTCAAAATTCGAAGTCTCATGGTACATTTTGTCTGAGTAGTTTCATGTAGTTCGTAAACCTAGTTAGAGTAGTTTCAGGTAATTCCATAGTAGTTTCGGGTACAAATAGTTTCATATACATCGTAGATTCAGTAATTCGATGGAACTTTCATGGTGGGTACATGTTTCAAGATAGCCACAGTAAGTAATGTCTCATACATCGTGTCTCCTAGTTATCATAGTTGTTGCTTAGTTTCTCAGTTGTTTCATAGTTGTTTTATCGTTGTTTTATCGTTGTTTTATCGTTGTTTTATCGTTGTTTTATCGTTGTTTCATCGTTGTTTCACAGGTTTCACAGGTTTCACAGAAATTTCATAGGTCCATAGTTCCAAAGTTGTTTCAAAGTAGTTCCATCCATGGTTTCGTAGTTTCATCGTTTCATCTCTTCATAGTATTGGCAGCCATTGGGTACAACACCTCGACTCCACGAACCATTGCCACCAGGTGATATTCCAATGGACACGTAACATACTCAATGGCTCCACCACAACATTACCCGCAGAGGTGGCTGTAAAAAACCAAATTTCATCACATTCTCGCTTGCAGATTCATGCACATATTTATACTAAGGGATAAAACACAAATGCACAAATGCACAATGCACATATGTACACAAAAGCACTCCCCGCATCTACAAACAGAATGTATAAATAGCAAGGAGGGGTCATTGAAATCTCGAAATCTGAAATCAACCTCTACTCCAAACCTTGCTATCCAACCACTAGTAAAGCTTTAATCTACCAAACCGTCCATCAACCTTGAAACAGCCCTGGAACACTCCTGGAACACTACCAGACCTAAACCACTTTTGAAACAGATCTGAAACAGACTTGAAACAACCTTGAAACTCTATTGAAACAGATCTGAAACAGATTGAAACAACTTGAAACACTCTAGAAACAATCTGGAACAATCTAAAACATATCTTAAACATCAAAGCTCAACCCCCAATACTTGTCTCCGGGCTTTCATACTACATTAGACGTGCGCGCACCAATAAATTCTCATTACAACTACTTCAACACCCACATACTCACCCTAACAGCAGATCTACAACCACTACAGCCACAACAAACTCTGCACCCCCAAAGCACCCCACCCCAATTCATCACCACCAATGAGTTCCCGAAAACTACAACAGGAGTTCGACAAGCTCCAGAAAAAAGTCACCGAAGGTTTACAGCAGTTCGACGAAATCCACGACAAAATCGCCGCTACCGACAACCCCAGTCTAAAGGACAAATTGGAAGGCGATCTCCGCAAAGAAATCAAGAAATTGCAGCGGTCGCGTGACCAGGTCAAGCAATGGTCCGGAGACCTGAGCAATAAGCTCGACCGGGCGGCGTTGCAAGAAAGCAGGAGCCGTATTGAAAACGCCATGGAGCGGTTTAAGGAGGTGGAGAAGATTTCTAAGTTGAAACAATTCTCGAACGAGGGATTGGAAATGCAAACCAAGTTGGGTGCACGTGGGTTGGACGAGGCCAAGAAGAACGAGGCCCTGCGCTACATCACCGAGGCGTTGGAGGACTTGAACCACCAATCAGAGCTTTTAGTGGCGGAGAGTGCCCAGCTTCTGCACAAGAAGAAGTCGCCGGCCACGCAGGCGGTGATGGATGACTTGGCCATGAAGATCGAGAGAAACAATGGTCATGTGGCCAAGTTGGAGTTGATTCTCCGTAACCTTGACAATGACCAATTGGCTCCGGAACGCATTGACGATATAAAGGATGATTTAGACTATTACCTTGAGAACAACCAGCTGCCAGATTTCGTGGAGTACGACGATTTCTACGATACTTTGGAGTTGGACGAGTCGTTGGAGGTGGTGACTTTTCCTGAGGAGCATCCAATTGATGGGCCAAAGAAGGAAAAGATTGAAAAGATTGAAAAGAATGAAAAGACTGAAAAGACTGAAAAGACTGATAAAGTTGAGAAGCCAGAAAAGAGTGAAAGAAATGATAGAAATGATAAGAGTGAAAAGGGCGAAAAGAGTGACAAGAATGACAAGAGTGAAAAAGGCGATAAGGAGGGACGGAAAATGGCTTCGCTTAATGCTACACCTCCTCCTCCCAATTCCTGGACTAGTTCTCAGCTCCATGCATCAAGAGGTCACTCTGCACCTTCTGGAACTAATTCTGCTTCGGGACCAGGAGTGGTTCCTGCTACTGCTCCCTCAAGAGCACCACCTCCGGGCTTGAATCCTCATTCCAAGCCAGGAACTCCAGCAACTCAGGGGATTCCAGCAACTCCGGTATCTCAGGGACCAAATACAGGGCTCCGAACCGGCAAACCCACCGTGGCAGAGGAACTCAAGAAGAAGGCTATTGTGCAAGCGTCCAACGACGTGGACAAGAGCCAGAACCAGAATCAGAACCAAGCCCCTAATAACATTGCACAAACGCAAAGTGTACCCCATACATCCGAAGCACATCCCACATCTCCCTCGGTTAAGCTTCTTGGCAAGAACCAATCCAGCTCGAGTCTCCGTAACCCCAGCCTGGTTTCGCCCGATTTGGGCCCCGAACGCAAGGTCCCCCCTACCGGAGCAGCTGCTCTTGCACACAGTAGGTTGAACAACCCCCTTCCGTTTTCGGAAATCGCCCAGCAGCTTGAGGCCTCTCTCCTCAACTGCCCCGACTCGTTCGATCTGGAAAAGCCTCGCCAATACAACCCCACCAACGTCCACCCATCCTCCGTGGACTACCCACAGGAACCAATGTACGAGTTGAACTCCATGGCCATTATGAGGAAGTTCGACACCGACACCTTGTTCTTTTGCTTCTACTACAATGAGGGCGTAGACAACTTGGCCAAATACAACGCGGCCAAGGAGCTCAGCCGCAGGGGCTGGGTGTTCAACGTCGACACCAAGCAGTGGTTCTCCAAGGAGGAGAAGGTGAAGAGACACTCGGTGTTTAACCTTGAAAATAATGCAGACGACGCCGAAAAGGGAAGCTACAAATACTTTGATTACGAGAGCAGTTGGTTGGTTCGGAGAAAGGATAACTTTGAGTTCAAGCCGGAGTTCAAGCGGACGTTCTAGGAAATAGGACACTAATGAGATACGATCTTGTAATGGCACGTGACCGTAGGAATGATACACACGTGACCCAAACCTGGATGTGAATGGTGGGAGAGTCGCGGTGGCTTTTGATGGGGTGTGACTGAGAGCATTGTCTAGTGATACCAGTAGGGCATATACGCGTTTCATTTGACGCGGAAATGCATATACGGGTATTTATATGCAGTCTCTGACGATAAGGCGGCAGCATGCGCGGTCCAGATGCTATCTATGTACAGGTGTGGGATAGCTCGATGATCCCAAGTAACGACCAAACCCATCGGAGAAGATAGTGAAAAGGATAGGGTGTGATTTTTCCGGCACACAACGCCCGTGGAAACGTTTCACCCGAGTTTAATACCTGCACGCAGCGCCATCTTGCATGGCCCACTGCCCGAAGAAGGTCACGTGGAGCACACTGCATCCTGCAGGCACCACACACCGCGCCTTTTCCCCGTCGATCTTAGCCGACTTCTCAGCTTGCCAAGCCTGCATTCTTTCGCTATTATCCACAATATATACCTGACAGTTTTTGTTTCACCCGGGTTTCAGATTTGTTTCAGCTTTGTTTCAGCTTTGTTTTAGATCGCTTTGTGTTTGTTTCAGCTTTGTTTGTGTTTGTTTCGCTTCAGCCCACATTTTGCCATCACTGGGACTCAGCCATCTTTCGTTAAACAGATCACAGATCGCCATAATAGATCGCCACCCACCAGTCGAAACAGTTTCCGTTCGTTTTTTTGGCCTCAAATTTGCTTCAAGTTTGTTTCAAGTTTGCTTCAAGTTTGCTTCAAGTTTGTTTAGGTCGTTTCAAGTTTGTTTTAAGTCGTTTCAGGCCGTTTCAAATCGTTTCAAGTCGTTTCAGATCGTTTCACATTGTTTCACCGTTGTCTCGGGCCGTTTTAGATTGTATCAGATTGTTTCCTCGTTTCAGTTTAACAGTTGTTTCAGTTTGACGTGTTTTACCCCAGTTTCAGATCCATGAACTTCGAACACAGCGTGCTACGACCCCGGGCGGATGCCACGTCATCCAGCCTGCTCCCCACCCGATCCGACGGATGTGTGATTTGCCCCAGCGCCATGGCATCGTGTCCCAAATGTCCTTCTGGTCAAGAGTGCATTCTCCGCGCCCGGACTTGTTCCACGTGCCCCGAATATGTGTGTGTGGATAGCAGCACTGGGCTGTCGTCGAGTACTCCCGTTGGGGGAATCGTGGGTGGCGTGGTGGGCGGCGTGGCGGTGATTTTGGTGGTGCTAGGGCTCTACTATGCCCTCGTGTACCGGAAAAAAAAGGCGCTCACCAACGAAATCAACTTGGACGACGAAAGTTACTTTGGTAGCGCCAGCGTGGGCAACCACGGCTTCGAAGATGATCTGGCGTCCGCAGAAAAAGAACGTCCCCGCGCCCTGAGGCAGCAGCTGTCTCAGTCGTTGGGGAAACAGGCTCAGATCTCGTCCTATGATTCGTTCATGCGGCCTCCTGGGTATCATAAACGGGGCAATAGGGTTAATGCCAAGGGCGGGGCTCTTGGTGCAGGAGCAGGAGTTGCAGGAAATGGAGTTGGAGGAAATAGTGCAGGGCTTGGGGGTCTTGGTGCCCCGGGAGGAGTTGGTGCTGGGTACTCGGATAAACGACGGTTTTCTATGGAGACCACAGCTTCCACTACCAATGCGCTGAATATCCTCCCCATAGCGTATATTCCCGGAGTGACGATCCGAGCCACGCGGAATAATACCGGGTCCATTTACCTGACGGAAGACTCAGTCTTTTCCGATTTGACAGGCATAGATAATGCTCTGATTGTGCACCAGCAAAGCGCAGGGCCGCAGTTGAGAAGTACCATGACAGCAATCAAGGCCCAGCCTCGGTTGGTCAATGTGGGCAAGATCGACGAGGATGAAGAGGAGGACGATGAGGACGATGAGGACGATGATGTTTCTCAATCCCACGATACGTCTACTGGGTCTGCATGGAACCAATCGTCCAGTACAGCGTGGAATCAGTCTTCCAGTACGGCATGGAACCAGGAAAATGCCAAGACGAAAACGCAGGAGGCCGAGACCACGTTTGAAACCAATACGATCGAGTCCAATGCTTACGAGTCCAATGGGCAGGGGTCCAATTTCGAGTCCACGGATGTGTTTGAGTCTGCCGAGGCTTTGGCGGATTCCGATTCCGATGTGGATTCCGATATAGGCGAAATCCACCGCGCCACGTCCACGAGACGGGAACGGGAGATGCGGACCGAGACCGAGACCGAGAGCGTGGATGCGCCGGATGACGAGTCCATTGGTTCGTTTACGCTTGATATTGGGAGGTAGGTGGAAAGTCCTAAGGTACTGACAAATCATTGGTGCCTGGACTGAGACTTGCTGGCATAGAACAATGGCCTGGTACTGAAAGCATGTATGGTGTTACTGAGAAAGCATCTACTTGTTCGTGATCATTGGTATTTACTATTCACTGGTCTAACTGGTATATCTGGTCTCATTGGTTTTACTGGACAGGTCTCGTTGGTACTGCACGTACTGGACTGAACAGACAATAGGATTCAGTGAATCCTCATCATTGGTTCTGAATCCTCATCATTGGTTCTGAATCCTCATCATTGATTCTGGACCTTATTGGTACTGTTAGTGGACAGAAAATGGGATCTAGTGATACTGCTATTAGTGATTGTCTCTTTGGTACTAGTGCTTTCACACAAACGGACCCATTGATTCTTGGTTCATGATACTGTTACTAATCACTCTGGTACTAGTCATTAGGCCGGAGCCAGGAACGAGATCTACTGATTTTAGGTCATTAGAGACTGGGTCTCTTGGCTCATTAATGAGAGTACCGCTTTTTACTGGTACTGTTACTGATACTGGTACTCATTGGATTTACTTGGTCGGCCACCATAGGATCTGTTGCTCCCTGATCATGGGTACTGACTAGTACTGGTGCTCAATGGTACTGGTACATTGTTGATAGGATCCACTGGTTCCTAATCATTAACTGACTGCTACTGGTATTGACACTGGTACCAGTATCGAGGGAAGAGGGATAGCAGGATCAAGATCTGATTTGATTCTGATTCCAACTCTGGATTGGCTTTAGAGATGGTCCCATGGACATTGGCATTTACTGCCGTACTTGCTGACATAGCACGACATTCTGCATCACGCATAGATAGATTTATTAGTTCATCCGAACACTAGCAATTAGGAGAAAAAATAGTATGGATAAATCACCAGTCGTAGGAAAAACGCTTAGGAGCAAATCTTCTTTCTTATGAAGATATAATCATACACCTTGTGGGTGTAGAATTTATAACAAGAGTATATAAATGGTATAGATAGACCATATACAGTCTTGGAAAGGTCCAACTTCTTTGGAATAGGTCTTCGTTTCGACTCACTCTAGGTCCTTCATTAAAAAGTTGGAAAGATCCAACTTCTTAGGAAGTGGTTTTGCTTTTGTTTGTGGTACTTTGGCCATGAGCTTGGAGAGATTCAACTTCTAATAGGAGCAGCCGTAAATTTAGACACAGGCTCTTTTGGATCAAACTTTTCTGCAAGAAACTTAGTTAGATGGGTCTAATAAACCCATTCTTTGGGGACCGTAATATTCTGGGGGCACAACATAGATAGGGGAGGAAGGAACAACCATTTTGGAGCTTGAGGAGTCCATAGACTTACTAAGACTCACTAAAGACTTACTAAAGACTTACTAAAGACTCACTCAAGACTCACTCAAGACTCACCCCAATAACTGCACGCATAGACTCATTTCAATGACTTTGACAAGAAACTCCGACTTGAACGACAAGGCAAACTTGATGTCAGCTGGGATATGGTCATGAACCACCTCGTTTTCCTTGGTGGGGTGGGTCTCCTTAAGAGAGTTGCTTTGCGGCTAGATACTCCTGATTGGCCTTTCGGCGAAGTAAAAGTTATTTAAGTCTTGGAATCTTCTTTGCTGGCTTCAACATTGACTTTGGCATGGGGAGTCGGGGTCTTTGGAATGACGATTCAATGTCAACTATGAACTGATCACTAGCATCCTTAATCGCAGTTAGGATATGATCACTAGCATCCTTAATCTCAGTTAGGATATGATCACTAGTATCCTTAATCGCAGTTAGGATATGATCACTAGTATCCTTAATCTCAGTTATGAACTGATCACTAGCATCCTTAATCTCAGTTATGAACTGATCACTAGCATCCTTAATCTCAGTTATGAACTGATCACTAGCATCCTTAATCTCAGTTAGGATATGATCACTAGTATCCTTAATCTCAGTTAGGATATGATCACTAGCATCCTTAATCTCAGTTAGGATATGATCACTAGTATCCTTAATCTCAGTTATGAACTGATCACTAGCATCCTTAATCTCAGTTAGGATATGATCACTAGTATCCTTAATCGCAGTTAGGATATGATCACTAGTATCCTTAATC